>CAUYTI010081801.1:0-30330 GCA_963575145.1 Galago senegalensis
GTTAAGGTTTTGACACAACGACTATGCAAATAACATAAAATTTATGTGAACCAGCTTGATGAAAGTATGTCAAAATGTGTGTGAAGACACTACACTGTACCCCATGTTTGCATTAATGTACACAGCTATCATTTAATAAAATAATAATAATAATAAAATAAATAAATAAATAAATAATTCATAAGGATTTAAAAAAAAAAAAAAAGAACAGTCCCCCGCATATAATCACTTTAAGGACAGCAGTAGCCCCAAATACATTGTCAACTTTTTAAGTATTAGCTCAAATTCTTAATAAAATCTTTTGGTTTAGTGTAAGACCTGATATATCTGGGTTTATACTTGAGAGGGGTGTGAAGATCACAGCTGAGCAGCTCTGGCAGAAACATCCATCAAAATATTCAGGAATTAAGTGCAATAAATAAATAGGGTTTCAGGTTTCAAGCAAAACGTAAATGTTCAGAAGCTATAAATATGACCAAGTCCTTTTTCTTTCCTTCTGTGAGAAAAACAAACAGAAAATCACTTCATCACCAGCTCTAGTAGCAGGGTTGATTGAGCCTCCGTCTTGGTTAACATTTGAATGGTTTGTTTTTTAGTTCAGATGCCGGTTTCCACTCAGGACTAGGGCTGTAGTCCTGAGTGGACTGTGGGGAGACACAGGTGCATTGTGCTCGCTGGGGTCAGAAGGTCTCCGGGGACAGACAGTGGTGTCTGCGGGTCCTCAGGCTACACTGTGCAGGAACATAGGGCCTGTGGTGCGTGCAAAAGTCCATATTGATGGCAATTCAGGTGCAAATGAATTCTGCAGTCAGCACCCCCCTTCCCCCCCCCCCCCCCGCCCCAGTCTGTGCCCTTCTTCTCACAGGCGTGGGTGGTCTGAGGAAGCTGATTCCCCGCTGTAGCTGTGTTTATTGCTAATCTATAAAACCCATTTATTTCTGAGCCAAGTGGCTCTAATATCCATTAGTGTCAGTACCTGTATCAAGAGAGGGGCAGGTAGCCATAAATTAGCTTTAATCGTAGGTAATCTTCCCTTAGGAAACCAGCAAAGGAGCAGCAGGGACCTGTGGCGTTGCCTCTATTGGTCTTAGCACCTGCTGACAGGGCACCAGCCAAGGGGAGGGGCGCGGCCAGCCGCCCTGAGAGTAAATTGGGGTTAAGTAAGGGTCTCATTAGGCAGGGATAGATTTTTTTTTAAGATCTTCAAAGTTCTTTTATAATTTGCAAAACAAAGAAAGAAAGAATGGGAAGAGGAACAGTGATTTACTGCCTGTTTCCTTCCTTCCTTCCTTCCTTCCTTCCTTCCTTCCTTCCTTCCTTCCTCTCTTCCTTCCTTCCTCCCTCCCTCCTTCCCTCCCTCCCTCCCTCCTTCCTTCCTTCCTTTCATTGTTGGGGAATCATTGAGGGTAAAAAGAGCCAGGTTACACTGCTTACATTTGCTGGGTAAAATCCCTCTAATAACAATGTCCCTCCCCCAAGGGGTATATCACACACCATGACCCTCCACCTGCATCCCTCTGTCCCTCTCTCTAATTCCCCATTCCCTCTCCCCCCACCATGTACTAGCATCAGTTGTCCTTATATCAGAATTGAGTACATTGGATTCTCGCTTCCCCATTCTTGTGATGTTTTACAAGAAGAATGTACCTCAGGTCCATCCAGGTTAATACTAAAGATGTAAAGTCTCCATCTCTTTTAATGGCTGAATAGTAT
This sequence comes from Galago senegalensis, assembly GCA_963575145.1. Lineage (NCBI taxonomy): Eukaryota > Metazoa > Chordata > Mammalia > Primates > Galagidae > Galago > Galago senegalensis. Next base: position 1,714 of record CAUYTI010081801.1, read on the forward strand.
TCCATGGTGCACATATACTACAGCTTCTTAATTCTTTCTTGGATTGGTTGGCATTTAGGCTGTTTCTACATTTTGGTGATTATAAATTGAGCTGCAATAAACAGTCTAGTGCAAATGTCCTTATGATAAAAGGATTTTCTATTTTTCTCTAGGTAGGTGCCCAGTAATAGGATTGCAGGATCAAATGAGAGGTATATTTTTTCTCTGAGGAGTCTCCATACTTCTCTTCAAGAAGGTTGTATTAGTTTGCAGTCTCAGCAGCAGTATAAAAGTGTTCCTTTCTCTCCACAACCACACCAGCATGTGCAGATTTGAGTCTTTAGGATGTGGGCCATTCTCACTGGGGTTAGGTGATATCTCTGGGTGGTTTTGATTTGCATTTCTCTGATAATTGGGGATAATAAGCTTTTTATCATACACTTGGTAGCCATTCATCTGTCTTCTTTAGAGACGATTCTCTTTATCTCACTTGCTTATTGATGTAAGGGGTTGTTGGCTTTCTTTTTGTTGCTTAGTTTGAGTTCTCTATAGATTCTAGTTATCAAGCTTTTGTCCCATTTATAATATGCAAACACATTTTCCTATTCTAATGGTTGTCTGTTTGCTTTTGTTGTTGTCTCCTTAGCTGTACAGAAGGTATTCAGTTTAATGAAGTCCCATTTGTTCATTTTGTTGTTGCGATTGCCACTGGAGTCTTCTTCATAAAGCCTTTCCCCCAGCTGCTATCTTCAAGTGTTTCCCCCACACTTTCTTTGAGGATTTTATAGTTTCATGCCTTAAGTTTAAGTCTTTTATCCATCTTGAGTCAATTTTAGTGAGTGGAGAAAGGTGCAGGTCCCATTTGAGTCTTTTACATGTGGTTATCCAGTTCTGCCAGCACCATTTATTGAATAGGGATTCTTTCCCCCAGTGAATGTTTGGTTTGTCAAAGATCAGGTGGCTATAAGATGTTAGTTTCATCATCTCATGATTTTCTGTTCAATTGCAGATGTCTATGTCTCTATTTTTGTGTCAATAAGATGCTGTTTTGATCACTACGGTCTTGTACTACAGCCTAAAGTCTAGTAGGCTAATGTCCCTGGCCTTGTTTTTATTACTAAGGATTGCCTTAGCTGTATGGGGTTTCTTCTGGTTCCATACAAAATGAATGATTATTTTTTCTGCATCTTGAAAGTATGATATTGGTATTTTAATGAGAAATTAATTCAAATCTGTAGATTTCTTTGGAAAATATAGACATTTTAACAATGTAGTAAACTCCTTGACACTAGATTACAGTTTATCAGTAAAGAAGTCATACATCATGAGCAGTGCCTGTGACTTAAAGGAGTAGGACGCCAGTCCCATATACCAGAGGTGGTAGGTTCAAATTTGGCTCTGGCCAAAGGGGGTGGGGGGAAAGTCATACATCATGATCAAGTAAGTTTCATCCCAGGGATACAAGGCTGGTTTAACATACCCAAGTACATAAACATAATTAATTTGCCATATCAACAGAAGCAAAAACAAATACCATATGATCCTCTCAATAGATGCAGAAAAAGCATTTGATAAAATTCAACATCTTTTTCTACTTAGAATTCTGAAGAATATAGATATAGGTGGCACATTTCTTACACTGATCAAAGCCAGCTACAACAAACCCACAGCTAATATTATACTCAATGGCACAAAACTGAAAGCTTTTCCACTCAGAACTGGAATAAGACAGGTTGTCCTTTATCACCACTATTATTCCACATAGTGCTGGAAGTTCTACTTAACACAATCGGGCAAGAGAAGGAAATAAAGGGCATCCAAATGGGTGCAGAGGAGGTCAAACTCTCCCTCTTTGCCGACAATATGATCTTATACTTAGAGAACCCCAAAGACTCAACCCCAAGACTACTGGAAGTGATCAAAAAATACAATAACGTCTCAGGATATACGATCAGTGTCCACAAATCAGTAGCCTTTGTATATGCCAATAACAGCCAAGTTGAGAAGCTCTTAAGGACACAATCCCCTTCACAGTAGCTTCAAAGAAAATTAAATACCTAGGAATATACCTAACAAAAGAGGTGAAGGACCTCTATAAAGAAAACTATGAAACCCTAAGGAAAAAAATAGCAGAATATATGGCTGGGAAGAATCAACATTGCTGTCTGTTTTCTCGCCTGTCTCTTCTCATTGTGGTGTCTGCTACTGCTCAGTTACTGTGTGGCATTGTCTTCTCCCTTTTGAAGCCAAATATATCATATCTTTTAATCCTTCAATATCCTCTCTCTCACAGCCTCACTTTTTGTTTTTCAATTAAATATATGCTTTACAAATTTTGGTTGTTATTCATATTTTGTAATTTGAACTACTTATTTATTTATCTATTTATTATTTTTTGCAGTTTTTAGCCAGGGTCAGGTATATGGGGCCAGTGCCCTACTCCTTTGAGCTACAGGCGCCACCCTGAACTACCTTTTTAAAAAATTTCTTTAATTTTAGTAGAAATTCTTTTTAAATTTACTCCCACAATGACAGTATTTCTGTTTGCACTGAATGCAGTGATATGCATGTTTCACAGACATTTATTAGGTCACTGCTGTAGACCAGGTTTGGGGTTTGGGACAGCTCAGATAAATATTAATGTTCTTGCATCCCTGAGGCTCTGACATGTGGGTGACCAGGGTGATGGTTCAGAATGTCCCCTCCTTGGTCATCTGGGGACCCTTTTGTCAGTTGTGCTCTGCCCAACCTGTGGAACAGCATCTGCAAAGTCAGAGGAGGGCCTGGCACTTGAATGCACACACAGTTCATAAACACGCTCGTCTGTGTGAGCACATGGAGGCTCTTCCCAGGGCCTGGGTGGGCTCTGGTGGCTCTAGGGTTCTGAAGAGTTTTCCTCATTTGCTTCGTGGTGAGTCTGCCTCTGAGTGGATGCTCAGTGGATAGGTGAACTTACTACACACACTTTCTCCTCATCTAAGCCCATGTCTCTTGGGGTTGCTGACTAAGCTCATCTTTGTAATGTGTGAGGCAGACATTGAATGACCCCTGTGCCCCTGTGTCTGGGCTAGTCCTCACTTACATCCTGGGGTTCCTTCCAAGGTGAACAGTGAAGTGGGAGAGTCTGGGTCCCATTCTAGGCCCCTAGAAGTCCAGAAGTTTTAGGTCTATGTGACCACAGGACCAGGGTCATAAACCCCAGGACACATTTGAGAGTGAAAAACTGGCAGAATGGATGGATACTGAAACTTCGAGTAAGGGTGCATGCTCTTCACACCAACACATCCCTCTAAGGCAAGTGAGGCAATTCCAGCCTGCAGGCATGCCACTGGACACTTCCACTGTCACACTGCCAGACACGTTTATGTACATATCACTTATGGCTACTTTCCCACTATAAGAATGGCAGAACTGAATCTTTCTAACGACAATTGTACAGCCTAAAAAGAGAAACTTATTTAATATTCTCTCTTTAAGAACAGGTTGCCAATGCCGACTATAATAGATAAAACACAATTGAAGAATGACGCTCTTCGAGGAATTTTTCTAATTTATCTCAAGACTTGGGAATGATCCTGTTCATCTTCAGAATTATAATCTCACCTCAAAATGAGACACTTATATCAAAAATGTCCCCAAATGGAAGTTCTATTTCTCCTGTTAACCTTTTAGATTTTATGGATGTAATAACTATCTCCTAACATTAATAATACTTCTTCATGTTTGGTTGGCATTAATTACACAAAAATGAACATTTTGTGACATATATCTCCTCTCATTTTTATGACAATTTATTATGAGTCATTGGGATTTATTTCTAATAGTTCTTCATGCTCCAAATAGATAGAATAGTTTGAGGTAGGTCTTTTCTGCATATGCCATGGCCACATTCATGGCTTCCAGGCTATTCTCTTATGAGCTAGTGTGAACTTTCCCAAGGATACACAGTTGGCAAGTGGAGAATGTGAAATTTAATCTGAATCTGTATCATTCCAAAGTTTATGCTTCTAGTCACTGTATTAGTTTCTTGTGACTGCTGTGGTGAATTACTGTCAACTAGTGGCCTTAAAATATACCTATTGTCTTAGAGTTTTAGAGGTCAGGAATCTGAAATATGTCTCACTGGGCCAAAACTGAGGCTCCATCCCTTGGAGGCCTTCGGGAGAACCCACGTCCTTGCCTTTCCTTCTTCTGGAGATGGCCCATACCCTCTGCTTCTGGCCCCTCCTCACTCTCCTGCCTCCTTTTCTACTTTTAAGGGTGCTTGTGATTACTGTGGGCCCAATCAGGTAATGCATAATGGTCTCTCCCTCCTATTAATCACATCTGCAGTCTCTTTTGCCATGTGGGGTGACATAGTTACAGGCTCTGGGGATTAGGTTATGGACATCTTTTGTGGTGGGTATGAGGGGAGCATACAGTCACTATACAGAAGTCACCATTGCAGTGTTGGCTTTTATTTTTTGTTTGGCTTCAGCAGGAGCACAGGAGACTGTGAAAAGGGGTATAACCACATGGCATATGGGAATGCAGCACAAGTGCTCTGGAGCTGGGCCACAGGTGTCCCAAGTGCTTTGTTTCCTCCTCACGGTAGCCTTGCATAATCTTCCCGAGTCTCATATTGCTCATTCCTAAAATGAGAGTAATCATAGTAAGTATCTCATCAGTTTCCTGAGATGAAATGATTTAAAATGTCATCCACTTAGCAGAAAGCCTGAATGCCTACTCTGTGCACACACCCCAGGGCCATGTCTAGGTGAATCTGTTTCAGCCTCCAGTTGTGAAAGAAAAGCATTCTTTAAGTAGAGGAAGATGCCTGTCTCTCTACAAGTAGGAATTCTTTCCTTTTCCTTTCATATCAGCATGACATTTATGTGAAGAGCACATTCCAGACGGAGGCACAGAGGGTCGGCTTTAAATTATGCACGGCTCATAGTAGGTAGTGTGTAACTCAGTATTTTCTTTTGCTTGGGAAATATATTTTCAAATGCCTGTAAGTGAGATCAGTTGAGTTTGTGTACTCTCTGCTCTGCATATCAAAATTGAGGAGATTTGACATTAACTTTTACCACTTTAAACAAATTCTCCTATCCTCACCATAGAAAGGGCACTATGGTCACTGTTGAAAATCCATTTTGTGCCATTTAATTAGGTCAGCTTGTCACCTCATTAAACAAACAGATACCCTAGGAAAATCTGAACCCACATCTCTTCACTTACTGGCCGGAACCGAGGAAAGCAGTTGATGTGGTTTTATGCTTCAGTGTATAAGGAAGCCAACGATAAACTCTTTTCAGGTGCAATTTAGAGAATGTACGGACAACACTTTAAAGTCTTTATAAGTCACAACAAAGAAACTCATGAATTAATATCCATGCTTGCATTATCCATAATCGATACGAGGAATGTAGTTCCTCGATAGTTTTCCACAGTGCACTGGAAACACCGCCTGGTTGCTTTCCAGGATTCATGGTGATTAACTTTTTGATCTTAGGCAAATTGCATGATCTGAGTTTCCTTTTCCAAGGGAGTATTTTTCACTGGTTGAGACATAAAAAACTTTCTGAATCCCTTTATATGGCTCTAAAATATTCTTCTTGCAAGTACTTATGTGCTTAAGGCAGATAAAAACTAATTTTAATAGATTTAGGCTGTTTTAAAGATTGAGTTAAGTCAATAATTACTTTTATTTTGCATAGTGCCTGATGTTCTCTGCAACATTTAGATAGCTTGGCCCCGTACCTTCATTTTCTCATTAACCATGAATGGCAATTTCTAACCCTTTTAGCTAGAATAAAACAGATGCGCTGACATGACATCTATAGCCACTAAAGTCATTACCTTATATCCTATTTTTAATTACCTTAATTATTATTTAAAATGCAATTGAAATATGTAAATACATTCTATTATACATAGCATTAGAACTTTTTTCTCTTGCCTAGTCAGTTACTGGGAAATATGACATCAAAGCAACTATTCCTAAGAGGAGAATGATGTGTTCTACAAGGCATTTGACTAATTGCCTCCTTTCAGTGACAGTTTGACACCAGGAAAATTTCTTGGCAAATAATCACTTCAGTAAAGCAAGGTTCCCTTTTTCTAAAAATAACTAGAACCATTGAATAAAAAGTAAAAATATAAAGAATGACTTTAAACATAAACAAGGTGAAAAGAAAGGGCAAGTCTTACATCCCAGGAAAGACAAGGGAGCAGCCAAGGGGAAGGTAGCTTTCCTGCTGTCTCGGCCCCGGAATATCACACACAGGTGCTGGGCTAGAGACCAGAAGTTGAGGTTTTATTTTTGGCAGTTTTGGCTGGGATCGGGCTTGAGCCTGCCACCCCTGGTATATGGAAGCAGCACCTTACTCCTTGAGCTACAGGAGCCACCCCAGAAGTCAAGGTTTTAACACCCACACAGGGCAAGGAGGCACGGACTCCATGGAGGCAGAGGCAGGACATCTGCCTCATCTCTGCAAGGCATGAAGCCAACTAGCAGATCCTTCCCATTGGGAAAGAAGAAGCAGAAAAGTGACTTCTTCACTAAACATCAGGGACTGAGGCTGGAATAAAATAGGAAGTTTTTTGAAATTTTAAACTAAGCCTGTGGAGAGGAATTTGAATTTGCTCAAACACTATGGTGCTGGAAAGAAAAGATGATAAATTAGCATGAAAAAACAGCCCTGGGATGCATGAAATCTCTGATTTCCAAGCATATATGAGATCACATATGGGCATTCTTCCACAAGTCGGAGTATACAGAAAATTACAGGAAAGACAGAAGAACTCCCAAGAAGTTCTCTTGCTCCTGCATGCACAAGTTCAAGTCCAATCAAGTAAATAAATGGCTGCAGGACCGCAATGAGAATAAGTGAAAAGCAATAAAACAATGCAAAATTAAACTGGAGGCTAGAGAGAGTAGAGGGGTTTGGAAGATTATAATAGAACTAGCCAAATACAGAATTAATGAAGGAGGTTAAATATGGAGAACTCATTCAGCATCAAGTACAGACAGATGAAAAGAATAAATAATAAGAGAGATTTAGAGACAGGGAGAAAAAGTTGCAAATGTCAAATAATTATAGAAGTTCCAAGAGGTAGAAAACAGGAATGAGAGAGAGGGGATGACCCAATTTGAAAGGTTCACAGGGGAAACGTTACAGAATGGAAAAAAGACTTGAGTTTTCAAATGTAATGAACAGAATTGGTACAATCTGCCGGTCTACTGAATGCCTGACTTAGAGCTAGAACTTTGATAGCTGAAGCCAGTTACAGTCTAGACAGGCAGGGTCCTGTAACCAACAACTATGTCACAGGCTGAACACACCTGATATTTATTTCTTGCTTAAGTATCTAATTTAACCTGAAAAGAATGAATATGAAAGCAAAAGTTAATAAAGGAGAAAGTTGAAAAACAAGAATAATTAATTGATATATCCAAGAGCTGAAAGTTACAAAAATATAAAGAGAATAGATTTCTGAGAAATCGCTATTTGTTTTTGATGAGAATATTTTGAAAATCATTCTTTCTTAATGAATAATTTAACAATGGATGGTAAGATAATGAGAAAACTAATATCAAAATAGCACCTGTAGAAAATTTCAAATAATGAAGGATTGCTTTTACATAGTCTCTCTGCTCTAAGTAAACTTTCAAAATTTTTAAAGAATACATTGTACAATATTGTAGAATATACTAAGAGGTGATGACCTATCAATTTATTGGCTGAAATTAGCATACTCCTGATAATAAACCTTAAGTCAGCACCAGTGAAATTATACCCTAGTGTCATTTTTGGATAAAGAATAAAAAGTTTTTAAACTTTTTTTAAACTTGTCAGTCAAATCGTGAAGAAAAGTCCAGCACAATTAAGAAGGGATAAAACCCAGAATCTAAGCCTAAGTCTTTATCAATATATGGCATCACATTAGAATATATTATATAGTCTTAAGATCCATGTGGTCATGGCAGAGTGTGCCAAAGTGATCTTTGGTAAAATTGAAAACACACTTAAATCTTGGTCACCTTTTTTTTTCAAGTAAAAGTTGACTTATTTGATATTTGAATCTTTAAACCTGAAGGCAGGAATGTTACTTCTAGTTATAAACAAAATACCCTCAGGTACTGCTGTATATATGTGTGTATTTTTTCCTTCTTCTTTTTTTTTAATTGTTGAGGATTCATTGAAGGTACAAGAAACCAGGTTACATTGATTTTGTTAGGTTTAGTCCCTCACAATTGTCTTTGCCTCCAAAGGTGTATCACATACTGAGACCCCTCCAAAAAGAAAACACACTTAAAATAAAAATAACAGCAGCATTCTTAGTAGTCTTGATATAGAAACGTCTTTTCTTACCATGGTATTCATTTATTCAATCAATCAGTAAATAACTTAATATTTATTGTGTTTACTGTGTTCTAGCTATTTGCTTAATAAAAGACACACAATTAATAGCATAGTAGATTATGAATCACTGGTTTAAAACTGTCAAATAGCCAGCAGCAGTCCTGCATCTGTGCCAAATATTGCTAAACTCACAGAGGAACTCCGCCCACTGAATGTGATCTCCAGCGTCTTCTAGACTTGGCAGCCACCAGTTACTCCAGTTGACTGGACTTGGCTAATGAGATGAGACCTCCTGCTGACCTTTCACTAGAACTATGTCCATCTGGAAACCAGAGGTGGCTCTGTTACCACTAGTTTTCATTGCTTTTGATTTTCAGTGCAATAAGCCATCTTGGGTCAAGTGAATGGAGATACAAAACGGAGACTGCTCATTTTTATAGCTGGAATTTTTTTTTTTTTATTATTTCAGAATGTTGTCTAAAAGGGAGAATTGTAAGAGGAGGTGGTGATCGTGAGATCTCTATATCATCATGGGATGGCTGAGGGTCCTGACTGCAGGCTTCACTTGCTCTGTGAAGCTTAGAGCTAAGTCCGCTAAGTCCTACCCTCTGTGAATCTGACAGGGAGGAACAGTCGGAATTAGATTTGGGTGGAAAAGCTCTGAAATAGAATGGATTTTATGTAGTGGAAAGAGATTCACACAAATCATCAAATCAAAATTTTTTTGCAGGTTTGAGGACACAAGTGAAATTTTTAAATCAAGTTATACAGTTAAGTAGAATAAAAGTAAAATTCTTATCACTTGGTTGGCATGTAGAAAAGACTCTTATCTAATATGCCTGCCTGTCTAATCTAGCTCTCTCTGATCATCTTCCTCTATCTCTCTACATCTATGTCTATGTATCAATTTATCTATCATCCTCCACCTGTCATTCTTCTCTGTCATCTCTCTGTATCTATTATCTATCCCTTCCTATCATTTCTCTATCTCTGTCACCTATCGTCTATCAAACATTTATCGATTTTCCTACTATCACTGTTATGACATAGGGGCATGATTTCAGAGGCTTAGAAGAAATCATTTTTGTCAAATGACGTGAATTTTACCTTATAGAGAATTTTTCTTTTGGTCATTATCACCTTTTATGTCAATATCATGGTATACTTTTATGTACTATTTCATGTTTTAAACATTAGTTGATACCTTTTAACTGACTGATACTTTTTAAACCAGAAGCCGTCTTCGAGTCCTATTTTTAATCTAGAAAATGCTAGAAATTGTGGACTGAACGAAAAAGTTAATGTTTTATGTCACAATAAGAAATTAAAATCGTGTTTATTAGTGTGGATTTCTTATCCCAGGATGTACGTTAGTTAACTTTGTGTGGTTTTAGACATGACATTTAATAACATCGTCTCACACAGGGAAGAATGTGTCCTTTTTTCCTTTTCAGATATTTTTCTGTTTGTTTTTTTTCCTTTTTTTTTTTGGTTATGGCCTGGGAGAAAGTCTTTCCTTGGGGACTACATGTCTTTAATACCTAGTACTTGTTAATCAACCTTTGAAGCCAAAGGGAAATGCTTTTCAGGCCCAGAGATTTCAAAAGGTTACTGTTTATAAGTAAAATTTTCTAAGACTTTTTAAAAATTTGTTTGTATTTTATTCTAACTATGAAAAATACACCAAAAAACTAATTTAGTATTCATGTCTACCATTGGTATTAAAAAGAATTTAGTTATTAGTAGCTGCAATGCTGTAAATGTCCAAATCTTTGTTCAAATAAGCTAATTTCCAGTGCGCATGAGTTTTGGATGAGTGTGAACCTGCCTCCCTTCTGTATCGAAGTCTGTCCTGACTCCAGGACTGCAGGGCGCGTTTCTGCTCTGCTCTCTGACCCCATCGATTTTATGTTTTGATTGTTTCTTTGTTTTCTTAATATCTTATATCCCCCTCTCTTTTTTCCTCTAATTCATCACAACACAAAGTTCAAATGATTATTGCTATTATTAGAAATACTAATAATTACAGAGTTCTGAATTCTGTACTCTGCTTTTGAAACATTGACAAGCATTACATTTTTAATTCTTCATAAAATATTACTAAATTACCTTAGATTATTTTCCTTCAGCAAAGTACCAGAGAGAAAAGTTTCTCCTCTTGTAAAAGCAAGAAGTGGATAGTATTACATAGTTGTTTAAAAAGAACAAAGTCACTTGATTTTTTTCCATTTGTTTACTTTTCTGTGCTATTTCTGTAGCAGAGTTAATGTTTTTAAGCTTAGTATGTAACTTTCTAAAATGCATGCATTTTTAATTAGGAATAATTTTTAAAGAAAAATATGATATCTTTAAAGTCTCTAAGGAAAAAAAATCTAGAATCTGAGATAAGCCTTCAGTAAAAAGTACCCTGAGAAAAATTTCTTCTGGGTAAAGAGACTAATGTTTTTTTTTAATGGTGTTTTTAGTGACTATAAGCTAACCATTACATTATTTCATACTGTGTTTTGATCTGACTAAGCATGATAATGGGGTAGGATGTTAATTGTTGTTTTAATTTCTCTGATTTAAAATGTCATTGACTTTTCTCAAATGGAAGCAGTCCTTCTGGGATGGAGGAAATTTTATTCTGTGTGAGAATACATGAAGACATTTTCCTTTTTTTTTTTGAAGATACATTTTAGGTATATTTTCTCTCTAAAAGCCACTAAATGTTCATATTTGCTTTGGAAATTCAGAAGTATCTCAGAAAGCTTTTCCACAAGGACACTTTATCACAAAGCTCCCCGCCGCTGTGTTTGTGGGAAGGGTTTATTTGCTAGGTTAAAATCATATATTTGTGCACTGTCTGACACTCTCTGAATCAGGTGAGCACATACAGCCTTCCAAAAACTTCCATATAGGACCTCTGCCCTTGTGTCTCTGTGAGGGATCCCATCAAACAAAAGTTATTATTACCAGTCCTTCTGAAGCAGATTTTAAGTCACCTGTCATTTTGAAATTAGGTTTGAATTGACGTTGTTGTCTTTGTGGCATGAAATGGCTCATAGCAAGTTCTGCAAATCTTTCCTTTCACCTCTGTATGTATGTGCATCAAAATAGCAAGAGAAGCACCACTTTTTGACATAGCTATGCTCTGTTTACTCTTATTGTTTCACACATGTTTTGTTTTGAAATAATAAAAAGATTAGAAGGTAAATTTAAACATGGGCAAGTGTGTCACTGTCACAGGCAGGAGACTCTTTCTGAGGCCAGTTTGCATCCTCGCTCTGGGTAGTGCCATGTAATGCTGGACACATCCAGGGCCGTGGTGCCAGAGGTAGCTGGTGTCTTCACACCTGCTCCTGTGTTCAGTCAACAGGGGCGTGGTGTGCATGGCCCTTGTCACTGTGGGGACAGTGCCCCATGTCCAGTTATATAGCTCCTTACAGTCAGAACCGTGCTGCCTCACATTGGATTACTACTTTTAAGTATGGAACAAATGTGGAATATCAGATTTGAGGAGGAAAACTAACAAGTAAATCACACACTAAAAGCGTTAATACAAAAGCTGCTTTTTATTGTTACTAGCAACCAATTTTAACCAAGAAAGAAGAGATACAGTATCTACAACTGAAAAATGTAAGAAAATGGGATCGACATCTTCCAGGGTAATGCAGATGAATAAATCAGAGAGATTTCCAGAACTTACTGAACACGGATTTTCCTCCCAGGAGGCGGAGCTGGTTTATTCTTTCAAACAGGCTATATGCCATTCATAAGTGACCCAATATGGGTCGTGTACTAAGTCTCAGCAGAAGGCACTCTGCATTTCTTGGACTTGGCATGGACCATGGTAGAAGCAAAGTGCAGCCATAGGGATGGGAGTGGTTAACGTTTACCATTATTATTCAAGAAGTGAGAAACAGATCAATGACAAACGACTGGAATTAACAAAACCAAGGTTGACTATCTGGGAAAGTGCAGTGTTCTAACTTCTAAAACCTGAAAGTACCATTTCCTTTCTGGACACTTAACAATTCATGGATATAAACTTGATCTTATTTAACCTCATGATTGCCACTATCCATTATTTTTCATATTCCCTATAATTTAATTTTAATCAGAGATCAACATAATCTTTGTTTAGTACTTACCTCAATAGTATTTGGAAAATCTCTATAACTTCTGCTTAGTCTTGCTGTGAATCTAAAACTACTCTAAAAATAAATTTAAATTTATTTAAAAATTAATTTAAGGGGTTCTTTCCAGATAGATTAAAAATTATGTTACATTAAACCTAAGCAGTTAATAAAAATGGGACAACAGTAGCATTTGAGCAGGAAACTTTTTCTTAAGAAATAGGAGTGAATTGAATATGAAATGGTGGGAGTTACTGATCATGTTAGTTTCCCAGGACTGCCATAATGAAGCGCCAGAAACTGGGTGGCTTAGGACAAGAAGAATTTTAGCAGGACTTTATTGTCTCATGGTTCTGGAGGTGGAATGTCTGAGATCGCAGTGTCAGCAGGGCCACACTCCCTCTGACACAGGTGGGGATCGTTTCCCTCCTCTCAGTTGCCGGGGGTCTCCCAGGAATCCTTGCTGCACCTTGGCTTGTGGTGGCAGCAACACTTCTGTCTCTACCTGTGTGACATTGTCTATTGTCAAGTATGTCTGTGTCCAAGTGGCCTTTGTCTTATAAGGACATGGACTCATTGGGAGTCAACCCATTTTAACTTGGTTACATCTGCAAACATCTTCCAAGTAGTAAGACCATGTTGACAAGGACCAGTAGTTAGGACTTCAGCATAACTTATTTTATGCAAATGATTCAATGATAACTGAAGTTTACTTTGTTACATAATAAAATATTTTTTATTTATTTTGGAGATTGTTACAGCCTTGGATAAATAATTCTTTTACTCATTTTGTTGGAAACATGGTAAGGCATAGACCAATAAAGAGAAACAAGATGTTTTGGCAAAGATTTTAGATGATTTGACTTTAAGTCAGAAGAAAACTTTCTATAATAAACTTTTGACATATGTTCTTCAAATAGGGTTCCATTTATAAGTGTAATTTGGATAATCCTACAGGACCATGAAGTCTGTCAGAGAACACAAAGAGAATGAACACTGTCTAACTTTTTGAGGCCTATGACATTTTGGTGTTAAAAGAAGCAATGATGGTATCAGGAAGGGAATGTTACAAGACCTTAGCTGTTAACAAAAATTCTAAAAATCATTGAAAGCTCAAGTTGAGCAATATGTACACACATATATACATAAACATGTATATACACATACATGTATGCATATCAGAACCATAACAGGTTCCTTTCTTGGTCCAAGATATTAAAAGTGTTGATATAATTTATGTCATTAGCAAATTAAAAAGAAAAAAATGATGACTTTAATATCTGTGCAACAAAACTATTCCATGTAAAATGCAACATTTCTCCAGTATTTAATAGTATTTTCAGAAAAACAGAACATTTGAACTTCATAAAGAACATCTCAAAAAAAACTATTGCAAATGCTGATTAAATGTTAAAAGCATTCTGTTTAAAAACATGGAGCAGACATGCATGGAAGCCATCATGACGTATTCAAAACTGTACTGAAAATAAAATAAGGATAAAAAGAAAGGATAAAATGAAACTGGAATAATTAATTTTTGCAAACTCTCTGGTAAACTGAAATGGATATAAAGATAAATTATTCACGATATGCCAATGAGGAGAAAAGATACAGCATTAAGTGTAACAGGAGCTAAGCAATGTGCTAGGAAGAAAATTCTAGCACTGTACAGAAGTGGAGACCACTATCCATGGTATAGATATGCCAGTACTTCTCCCAAATGATGTATTTATTGTAATTCTAATTAAGATCTTGTGTGCATTTTTATGGCAGCAACAAGTGATTTTAAAATTAACTGGGCAGAGCAGGTGACCACCTGAGAGGGTGATCTGCTATTCCAGTTAGCAACACTTACCATGAAGCTTTTAGTAACTCAGACGGTATAATACTGAGTCAAGACAAATAGAGTTATGGTCTAGTCACAAGAAACAGTGCTTGCATATGAAATATCAGACTTGGAAAAGCTGCCGGACACATTAGTGAGAGGTGAGAACCTGGTGGATGAGCCGTGTGGTAACAACCGTCTATTAAGGGATAAAAATGAGTCTGGGTTCCAATCTTGTGTCACATATGAGAAACAGTTCTAGATGGATGAGGAACCTAAATCTTAGGGTAGAAATTTTAAAACTTTATAAAAAATAAAGAAGACTATGTTTATTGGGGAAGGAAAGGAATTTTAAGTAAGATATGAAAAAAATGCAAACTCTCAAAATTGATAAACTGATCTAAAATTAAGAAAATATTTTCATCCTAATCCAGTGTAATGAGAAGTGGTTAAAAAGTGCCACAAACCTGGAAGAAAACATTGGGACATAGGCAAAAAAGTATTAGTATCTAGAACAGTGTTTCTCAACCTTCCCAATGCTGCGGCCCTTTAATACAGTTCCTGTGGGTTGCAACGCACAGGTTGAGAACTGCTGGATTAGAATATATAGAGGACTTTTAAGAGAAAGAAAGAAAAACATAACTCAGCCTAAAAGATGGGTTACAAACTCTAAATAAGCATTTTACATAAGAAAAAAATATATCCCAATCATTATACAGTGTTGAACTGTGTAATTCATTAGAAGAATGCAAAATCAAAGTGAAACATCCTTTTGTACTCATCCTATTACCAATTTTTTTTAATACATATCCTCAGATTACCTGTAGGGAAATGATGCTCCCTCAGTTCTCAATCTCTCAACCCAGCTGCCTCGAAAGCTGCCAAATCAGAGAGAACCCAAACCAGCACCAACTGCCTTCAGATTAGTGGGGAGCAGAGAACGGCCCTAGTTTCAAGTTACCCTAAGTCGGAAAATAATCAACAAATTGAAATACAGTTGCTGCTGGAATTCCATTTCCACTGCCAGTGTGTGGATGTGGTGGAGCAAAGGAGGCTAATTTTAAAATCTCCACAGACAAAGGAAAGGGGAGGCGCGTATAGAGGAGATGCAGTAAAGAGAATCTGGAAAAGGGACTTCAGCACCCAGAACTGCACTGTCACATGCAGTCCTGAACACCCCAAAGTTTGCAACACCAGTCACAGGTCTGAAAATGTCCAGAGATAACTCCCCCACCCCCGGGAACAAGGGGGTAAGTAGAGACGGGCTAGTGCCCCTCTGACTTGACAGTGCAGCAAAAGCAGAGTAAACGCAGACTGCAGGAAAATGTGTCAACCCTGCACCGTCACTATCGCACTGGCGCGAACACTGCATTCCACTATAGTGATGGAGAAGGATGCTGTGAACTACAACTTCATTTCATGAAATTCCTGGGAATAAAAACAGAGACCAATTTCACATAAAGCTATGTCATAAGAAAGAGAAATGCAAATCAAAACATTTTAGAGGAAAAAATAGTTTTGAAAAAAATTGAAACAGAAGGAAACAATAGTACAACATTCAAGCCTGATTAAACAAGCACTCAAACATCCAGACGAGAAGCTGAAAGCCCACCTGTCATCAGGAATTAAGAAAAGATGTGGAGGAGGAGGAGGAGGAGAACAGGAAAACAGGCAGATGAAGATGAGAAAATGGAGATGGAAATAGAGAAGGAGAAAGAGAGGAAGGGCAGCAGTGATGAGAGTCGACTAGATTAACCAAATGAAGCAAAACTGAAGAATACATTTCTCTGTGCCAACGATGTTAGATGCACATTGATGGGCAAAGGAGCATAGAGATTTCTCTGTGCTTCTTGTGGGCAGATGCACCTCTGTGTCGGATGGCAGTCTGGCACTGTCTATTAACACTGAGAAACGCATATGGCTGTGTATCACAAAGAAATTTTCTAAGTGCATTATGGGAACATGAATTGTACACATATTTTGGACAACAGTTGGGCATTCGTTATTAAAATTAAAGGTACTGCACTCTGCACCCAGCATTTGTAGCTCTAAGTTGGCATACGTAGGGTTGTGGTCTCACACAACCTGTCGGACAGTCTGTCAGCCAAATCGACCTACCACCTGATTTTGTATATAAAGTTTTGCTGGAATACAACTGTGTTCAGTGGTTTATGTGTGCTACAGCTGCTTCCAAAAAGACCCCACAGTTTACAAAAGAACCACAAAGCTAAAAGTATTTGCTATCTTACCCTTTATGGTAAAACTTTGCCAATGCCTAGTCTAGAGAAATTCTGGTGTGTATCAGAAAACATGTATGAGAATATTCGTAGTGTGAAGCTGAAGAGCTCACAAAAGTTCATCACCAGTGTAAGCACAGCAGAGCAGAGCGGGGAGGGGCAGATGTGTGCAGGGCCGTGACCGCATCTCCAAACAACCTGGGTGGAAAGAAGTGTGAACACTGTGTGTCCATTTGTTCCTCAGTTAAAATATTCAGAAATAAATTTGTACAGTCTAGGACTCATGTGCATGAAATAAAACGTTAGCATAAACCAAGGGACAGGATCAGTCTGTGTCACATCTCCCATTAGAGGACAGGGCAGTGAACACAGCCAGTGGCTTCTCCCAGCAGTGCCGAGGGCAGTGAGCATGTTTTCTTTCTTTAAGTAGACGGTGAGTCCAAGGCTGTTTGTCTTTTAATCAATGTTTGCATCGTGTGTGCTTTGGTCGTTTGTTCTTTGGTTTTAAAATTTGCTTCAAATTCCAGATAAAATGCTCATTGGCTTTTTAGCAAAAGAACATTTATCTAACACTTACTGTCATCCTCATGAATTTTGTTTTCACTCTGACATTTAGCAGACCTAGCATAGTACTTCCATGGACATTTTCCAGTGCTTAAATTTGTTTATATTTTCTACATGCTTCTAAAAGAATTAGTTGGATGCATCCGTGTATATGAATATAGACACACTTATAGAATATAGATAAACGCAGTTCTGTTTCACATGCTTAGAGGATAGTTATAAAGAATAACACAGTGGACGGTGCACACGGGAGTCAAGTGCTCTTTGCTGGGCTACAGCTCTGCTCCCTGGCAGCTGGGTGATCCTTTATCTCATTGCTTTTACTTCAGTTATTTTACCTGTGAATTGAAAATACAGCAATAATAATATCTACCTTTCCTTTTTGTGTGATGTGTGACGAAAACAAAATACTGCCTCGTTCATGTGGGATGTCTTCCGTGTCATTTGCAGTCTCAGGCCTGTGTTGTTTCTGTTGCAGGCTGTACACTGCTCCAGGTGGCACTGACCTCTGGCCGGCCTGATGGTCCAAGACCTGATCCCTGATACAAGAGTGGGACCGACACTGATGTGCCTGTTCATTACCCAGTTTCCACGGCTAAGAGATGGAGATAGGTGAAGAATTATCTCTTATACTTATGAAAGATTAAAAAGTTGTGGTTTTTTGACCCAATATGTATATGTATAACAATATTATAGGGTGAGTCTATATTTTCTTTCTTTTTTTTAATTTAATTCAAAGTTTATTCTTATATTGAGAAAATTTAAAGTATTAAATTTTTTTTCAATTACATAGAAAGATATGAGTGTGTTAGCTTAAATTTTCTTTGAAATGTCTTTTTTTTGTAATTTTTTAAAATTAAATGATAGCTGTATACATCAATACAAACATGGGGTACAGTGTAGTGCTTTCACATACATTCTGAAATACTTTCATCAAGCTGGTTCACATAAATTTCATGTCATTTGCATAGTCATTGTGTCAAAACATTTACATTCTAGTTCTAGAAAAGTTCACTTGTACCCTTGTTAGACAGAGATATAGGTGATCTTTCCGGTTACCCTCCCACCACCCAGCCACCCTTCTCCCCTCCCCTTCCCTACCCCTCCCCATATTCTTGTGCTAGAATTAAGTTGTTTCTTTCATTTGAGAAGTATATATTAGTTTCATAGAAGGGCTTATATTTCTGTCTAACAAGGGTACAAGTGAACTTTTCTAGAACTAGAATGTAAATGTTTTGACACAATGACTATGCAAATGACATGAAATTTATGTGAACCAGCTTGATGAAAGTATTTCAGAATGTGTGTGAAGATACATTATAATTCATTCTGTTGGAAAAAAAAAAAGAAATGTGGAAGATGTAGACTAATGGTAATAAAAAGTAATCCTGCCAAATCAAAAAAAAAAAAAAATGGGCAAAGGACTTGAATAGACTTGAATAGACAATTCTCAAAAAATATGCAAATGGAAAATAAACACATGAAAAGGGACTCAACATCATTAAGAACTAGGGAAATCCAAATCAAAACCATAATGAGATACCACTTCACACCCATTTGGACAGCTATCATAAAAAAAGAAAAAAAATCAGAAAATTGTAAGTGTCAGCAAGGATGTGGAAAAATGGAAACCTTAGTGCGCTGCTGATAGAAATGTAAAATGGTGGCCCGGCAGGGAGGCTCACACCCGTAATCCTAGCACTCTGGGAGGCTGAGGTGGGTGGATCACTCCAGCTCAGGAGTTAGAGATCAGCCTGAGCAAGAGCAAGAACCCCCTTCTCTAAAAATAGCCAGATATTGTGGCAGGTGCCTGTAGTCCCATCTACTCAGGAGGCTGAGGCAAGAGGATAGCTTAAGCCCAAGAGTTTGAGGTTGCTGTGAGCTGTGACACCACAGCATTCTACTGAGGGGCAACAGAATGAAAGAAACTCTGGCTCAAAAAAAAAAAAAAGAAAGAAAGAAAAAAAGAAATGTAAAATGGTATTGCTGCTATGAAAAGCAGTATGGCAGATCTTTAAAAATTAAAAATAGAATTATCAGGGGGGAAGGTGGGTGGAGGGAGGGTGATTGGTGGGATCACGCCTATGGTTCATCCTATAAGGGTACAAGTGACTCTAAATGTAGATTATAAATGTCTTAACACAATAACTAAGAAAAAGACATGAAGGCTATGTTAACTAGTTAGATGAAAGTATTTCAAATTGTATACAGAAACAGTACACTGTACCCCATGATAGTATTAATGTACACTGTACATTTTTTTAATAAAAAAATAGAATTATCATATGTTCTGGAAAGTCCACCTCTGGGTATATACGCAAAAGAATTGAAAGCATGGACCTGAACAAGTATTTGTACACTCATGTTCATAGCAGTATTGTTCACAGTAGCAAAATGGTGAGAGAAACTCAAGTATCCATCAGTGGATGGATGAACAATTGTGGCATACACATTCACTGGAATATTATTTTGCCTTAAAAAAGAAAGAAAATTCTGACACATGCTGCAACACACCAACTTGAAGACATTATACTAAATGAAGTGAGCCAGTCACAAAAGGACAAATACTGTATGATTCCACTTATATGAGTTCCTAAGAGTCATTAAATCCATAGACACAGAAAGTAGAGTGGTGGTTGCCTGGACTGGGAAGAGAGAATGGAAGTTATTATTGAATGGGTAGAGAGTTTCAGTCTGGGAAAAAAAGAAAAGTTCTGGAGCTAAATTGTGCTGATGATTGATTGCACAAAAATGTGAATATACTTAAGGCCACCAAATTATATACTTAAATTTTGTTAAAATGGTGAATTTTATGTTATGCACATTTTACCACAGTAAAAATGGAATTTTTAAATTCTACATTTTGAGACACCCTTAAAATTCAAACTAGCATGCGAAACTATTAAATATAATGCCCTTATTTCATGCACATCTTAACCAAATACTAAAATTTACACAAGAGCCCAAATTCACTCTGGATAAATTTGAAGAATCATTTGATCAGGACTTCTTAAGCTGGGGTTTAGGCAGGTCTTGAAATCTCTGCAATTTGACCCACATTTTAAGATTTTTTTTTTTTTTGGTCCTAGAGTCCATGGTTTAATCCAGATTTTCAAAGGATTAGAACTCTACAAACATCTAAGGATGCTTGAAAGCACTGGGACCTTTAGCTTTGACTAAAATGTAATCACTAAGCTGACAGCAGGGCTGATAAGAGACATAGAATCAGGAGAGGGGGAGAAGACAAAAGCAGTCCCAGGGTAGGACAAGCTAACATGGAATCTCCTTGTTCCCATAGTGACACTCAGTCTCCTTCTCAAAGTTCTGCTTCATGTGGAAATGCAAACGCATACCCTGTCTTCATACTGAACCCATGTGTATGTGATTACAATATATTCTCGAGAAAAGATCCAATTGTTTTAGTTTTTATTTCATTTGCCTGATTGTAATTAGTTTTAGCTTATTATTTAGTGGTTATGGAATGGATTTTTTACATTGCTGCTATATAAAAAAGGAAGCATCAAACTCAACTGTAAAAACGTCTTGATATTAGTTTGGGGGTCTTTGGTAATAGTTTTCAAACTGTCTTCTGATAAAACTGTGATGAGGTGTTCCAGGGGTCCACAGGAGGGAAGGAGAGTCCAAGCTGGGACTCTAGACTCCCAACCCCACTTCACCACTTTAAGCAAAGTTTAACTTCTTTCTTACACACACACTTCATTGGAAAATATTAAAAATTGTAGAATTCAGAAATTTTCCTATCAAGCATCAAATTTCTATCAGTCAACTAGATTATGTCATAGTAACAAGCAATCCCCGAAATTTCAGCGCATCACCCAACAAAAACTTCATTCTCACTCATATTACATGTCCAAAATAAATCTGCAAGGGTCTATTCTCACTGAAGTTACTCAGGAAATCAACCTGATGGAAAATCCATTTGAACAGGGCAGGCAAGAGTAAATGTCAGCTCACACACCAACTCTTAAAACATCTCCTCACTTTTCTTAAACCAATGAAAGTCATCTGTCCACCTACCTTAGGAGCAGTCAGAGGAACGAAATCCTAGGGCACACTAGGAAAGAAAGGAGAATTAGAATATTAGTGATGGCACCAATAACTCCCATAATATTTACATGTCTTGAGCCACAACTATGTGAGGTAAGTTTTATACAAAGATTGATAGGAGACTAA
Organism: Galago senegalensis; assembly: GCA_963575145.1. Taxonomy (NCBI): domain Eukaryota; kingdom Metazoa; phylum Chordata; class Mammalia; order Primates; family Galagidae; genus Galago; species Galago senegalensis. The sequence continues at coordinate 22,979 of CAUYTI010081801.1, forward strand.
TCACAATTCTGTTTGGAATTGTCTAATCTCAAAGGATAAAGAGAGCCTATACCAAGAATTTTCCTACAAAGTATTATTTTGATTCTCTTTTTTGGAAGAAAAGAGGTTAAGAAGTCAAACTAATTTAGAAGAAGTCTAAACTAATTTAGAATTCAGGCAGTGAGCATGTTTTGGCAGGCAGTAAAATGTTTCCCACCCAGTGGCAACTTTGTACCACTCAGTATAACACAGTCAGAAGATGTGGTGATTTGCTGAATCTATTTCCCCAAGTTAGATAAAGCAGTTGAGCCACAGTAGACTCATCCTTCCACCCTAGCCCTCACTGCTCTGGAGCTGTGGAAGGAAGGGGCCAGTGAAGAACAACCCACCCTCTTCTGGTCTGAAGCCAAAGCCACTATAATTGATGTGTCACATCCACTATACTCATATGTTCCCCTGAGACCCAATTCACCTTCTCTGCTTTTCTCAGACAGGAAAGATGAAGACAGACCTTCAAAACCCAATCACAGAACACACGAAAGGATTAGCACCACACTCCTGTAAGCCACATTCTAAAGGAAAGAGCAACTCCTCTGTTAAGGAGCTCTATCAGGAAGCCAGAGTGGGGGGCCAAGGAACTGGTGTCTCCCTACCCCTACCTTGCTTTTAAGTGTTTGTGTACCAATAGCATGATCTGGTGGAAACATGACACATTGGATGGTCTTGAGAGTACTTAAATGAGCTGACTTTAAATACTCAAGCAAGTGCAAAATTATGCAAAATAACCAACATTTATTCATCCATTCATTCAACATATATCCATTGAGTGGGCACTAGCACTTAAACATTGTGGGTTGAGTGCAATGTAGCAATGTAGCCGCTGCTCTTCTCAACAATCCTTGTATAGGGCAACTTCCTCTCCCTGCCTCTCCCTTCCTAAAAAATATTGTATACTACATTCTGCAACATGAAAATGATTGACTCAGCTTTCCATTAAAGACAATGAATTAGAAAACACATGATGTCCTCTTCCCCTTTCTGAAATCCCTTCCTTAACCCCCAGGACTGTAAAGACATTTGCAAAACAAAAGGCAAGAATCTAGGACAACAAAGAAAAAGAAAGGGGATAATAATGAGAACAAAATTTCAGCAGCTGGTGAGCAGATGGATATGCTAATTGATTTAGCAGGCCCAAGAAAGTGGGAACCTACATCAGCAATGGAGAAAGCCCAGGGAAAACCCAGTATTACTGGCACCCCCAAAGGTGTAGGAATTGATTGGCTCAGGTACTACGGCAAAAAAAGCACAAAGGTGGAGATAACCATAAAAGTGTTGGTGGACTATTTACTGAAGAAACAATTAAATCTCCAGATCCTCTGAGCAACTAAGGATCTAATGTCCACCAAACTCAGAAAAAAAACAGATGTTTATTGAAACAGAAAGCCTCTGGTCTGGGCAACACCAGGAAGAGTTAAGGCAGTGCATCTCGGCTCAGCGCTTGTGGCTCAAGTGGCTAAGGCGCCAGCCACATACACCTAAGGTGGTGGGTTCGAATCCAGCCCGGACCTGCAAAACAACAATAACAGCTGCAACCAAAAAACAGCCAGGCTTTGTGGCAGGTGCTTGTGTTCCCAGCTACTTGGGAGGCTGAAGCAGGAGACTCACTTGAGCCCAGGAGTTGGAGGTTGACGTGAGCAGTGAAGCCATGGCACTCTACTCAAGGTGATAGCTTGAGGCTCTTTCTCAAAAAAAAAAAAAAAAAAAAAAGGCAGTGCATCGCAGGGGGGGGGGGGTTTTTGTCCCTGCCGGGAACATTTGGCAGTATCTGGAGACATTTTGGTTGTCACAACTCGGGGAATGGATGCTACTGGCATCTGGTGGGTAGAGACCAGGGATGCTATTTAAGCAGGGGTCCTCAAACTTTTTCAACAGGGGGCCAGTTCACTGTCCCTCAGACCATTGGAGGGCCAGACTGCGGGCCCCAGGACGAGTCAGCTGCTAAGCAGGACAGGCAGCGGTGGCAAAAACATCCGGCAGGCCAGATAAATGTCCTAGTCAGGCCACATGTGGCCCACGGGCTGTAGTTTGAGGATGCCTGCTGTTAAGCATCCTAATGATGTGCAGCACAGCTGCTGCCACAAAGTCATTCTGCCCAAAATGTCATTAGTGCCACGAGTGTGCCGAGATAAACTCTAGGTTATGTTACCAGACTAAGATGGTCCAGCCGCCTGTGACTGTCAGCCAATATGCAGAGACCCGGATAGGTTCACCAAACTTTGTAAGAAGGCCTGAGATCCTGGAGAACAGTGAGACTAGCCTCTGCGACTGTTCTGTTTTTCCATTTCCAAAAATCACCGTTTTATACATAAAGGTTCAAAGCTAAGGCCACATCAACTGTTACTTTAAATAATAATTAGCACAATTCAGTGACCAATTACATTTCCAATTCAAAAGTCTATTTTTTTTTTTTAGAGACAGAGTATCGCCCTCAGTAGAGTGCTGTTATGTCAGAGCTCACAGCAACCTCCAGCTCTGGGGCTTAGGCAATTCTCTTGCCTCAGCCTCCCAAGTAGCTGAGACTACAGGTGCCCGCCACAACACCCGGCTATTTTTCTTGCAGTTTGGCCGGGGTCAGGTTTGAACCCACACCTCGGTATATGGGGCCAGTGCCCTACTCACTGAGCCACAGGTGCCGCCCCCAAAGTCAATTTCTTAAATCAATATCCCTGAACTACTCAAGATGGGCATCTTTAAGGTGAGAGCTAAATTTATAAAATAATAATGGGAGACAGGAGGTGAAAGTCATGTAGGACCTAAACCAATCAGACCAGCTGCGTCATATCTGCCCTAGCCTGACTGACTCCATCTTATTTTCACCACATATGCTCTCAGAGTGAGGATTCCACGATGAAAAAGAATGGAATTAATAAACATATCTCTTCTAAAAACACTACAACTCCTGGCAGCTCCCCACACTCAGCTCCCACAATGCTGGCACCTTAGCATGCTCCGACCAGCTAGGAGTGTAGGAGTACTCTCAGATGTCTTACCAGCTAGAGAAACATATCTAAAGAGACTGACATCAGATGTCCCAGTGAAACAGGCCAGCTGTAAGTCTCTAGAGAGGAGCCCAGAGGAAATGACCCTTCCCATGTGCTCAGAGTTTCCTATCAATCTCAGTGCCCCATTCTTACACATGAGCACTTAAGGACTGCCAAACATTGAAGGAGGTGGCATGTAACATAAAAGAGACCTTTTAAAAAACAATCTGTAGCAAAAGGAAACTATACAAGGAGAAGAAAAGTTCAAATCATATTCTTGGAGAAATAACAGATGATATCACATGAATGAAACAAGGACAGAGATTATTTTTATTTGAACAATAAAAGTAATAACCATTAGAAATTTAAAATATAATGGCATTGAGGGAGGATACCCAGGAAGGGTGAGATCTAGGAAAATAGGCCTTTTCAAGGAGACCCCAAGGATATATCTGCAGGGTCCTCTCCAGAGTGACTCAACTCTGGGGAACTTGTAGACCTAACTTCCTAGGATTTGGAAATTTCCACTTCTGTGAAATCCTGTACTTCTGTGGGGACTAGAACAGCATCTCCTACTTGAGTCAAACTGACCAATGAGAAAGGTACCTGTGGGTTGGAACTTTTTGACTGGTGATTAAAAAGGGAAAGACGAAGCCAGTCACAGAGCATGGCCATTTTAAATTCTTCTATCCTGTAAGCTCTACCAACTGAAATAAAAGCCTTTTTCCTCTTAAACATGGTGAGAACACAAGTGATGTGTGCATAGAAACAAAGCCAACTGGAAAAAAACAGACCATTTCCATCTCCATAGAGAACAAACAGTTGGGCGGCTCCATTGTCAATCACACTGCCTTCTCACAGCAGTCTGACAGAATGGCTATATTTTGGGGGTGGTGCCTGTGACTCAAAGGACTAGGGCACTGGCCCCTTATACCGGAGTTGGTGGGTTCAAACCTGGCCCCAGCCAAAAAACAAACAAAAAAAAAAGAATGGCTATATTTTTAGGATGAGAGGATAAGTGTGCCTGGGGGTGGTGGGGGCACTGAAGTTATGGCCTCAAAGTCCAAAACTTCCTTTATCCAAGGAAGTCAATGGATAATGCACAAAGTGAAAAATTAAGTAGTAATAGCATGTTCAAAATAGTCAATTAAGGGGATGGCCTGTGAGCAGTAGAAAATAAGAGGCGGGGAGAAAGGGATGGGGTTGCTGCTTTTCAAATCAAGCCCATGTTTTTCAAATCAAGCCCATTTAGACTGTGTGCCTACATAACTGGCAGAAAATTAATAACTACATTTCAAAAGAAAGGCTACTGAGTGTGCGTTATATGCCAGACCCGGTGCTAAGCTATTTGCAGGCTCCAATAATTAATAACACATAATCCCGAAATTCAAGGAGTTTGTATCACAGGTAAGACTTTCAAATAAATGGCCCCAAGTGTGAAGAATCCTGATGAAGGAAGGAACTATATTTTACTTGGATGGGAGACTAAGCACTATTAGGGGCAGCTTTGTGAAGGAGGCACATTCACCATCTCAAGTTCATTATGATCAAGTTGAATTTCATCTACAAGCATTCATTATAGCAGTTTGAACAGAGTTTGTGGCCTTTGGGCTGAGTTCATAATTTTCAAATTGGCCATTAGGAAACCAAGAAATAGATACTGCAGGATAATCAACAAACCTCCCAATCTAAACCTTGACCTCTGCAGATCAAAGGTCATACTCTTTCCTGCTTCATTTTATACACAGAAGATTCTAAGCCTAAAGGCCTACCAATCACAGAATCGACACAAACACTAAATTTACCTAAACACACTCAGGGCTTTTTCTCCCTGAAGTGTTTTGTTTTGTCTGATAAATCATGTTTCCCAAAATCATATGTTTCCCTGAAAATTCTAAATTTTTTTTCAGATGACATAGATTATGATTTCCAGGTAAGAGGGCTTGCCAAAATTTCAAAGACTGATTATTGCTCTCCTTTAAGTTGACAATGAAATTACAGATAATGAAAAATTGATAGGACCAAAGGCTAAAAACATGCAGCCCTCCTTTCTATATTTTGTCAAAATAAATACATGCCTTGGTCCTTATTATAAAAGTAATGTGAGCATTGGAATAAACTTCCAAAACTATGGGAAAACATGAGATATAGAAGAGCTCATCAACCACTTCCTGGAGACCAGCAAGAACTGGTAACACGTGACATACCATTCCAGACACTTTTATATGCATGTGGGTACATTTTTTAAAATAAAACTGGGATCATTGGAATATTCTGTTCAGAACCTACTTTCTTTCACATACTAAACATTTTTCCCTGTCAATTTTATTCCTGGTTTCTCGACACAGAATATATGTAAAAAGCAGAATTTTCTTAAGCAATTGAATGTTAAAAATTTTTCTTTATGTATCTGATTGCTACAGCATTGCTGAATCTTCTGCTTCACAAGAGTAGAAAGACAGCGTAATGGCAAAATTTTTTAGCTAGAAATCAAGCAACTTTGATTTTAACTCCAGCTTCATTTGCTTCTATTGAAAGAATTAAAAGGATTAGAAGAAACTGCCTCTAAGATGAGCTTTGAGAGAGGAAGAGTCTAGCCTTGGAGTCAGGGGTTTAGATCTTTGGCTCTCCCCTTACTTACTAGTCACCTCGTGCCAGTCACTTAACGTGACTATGTGCTAATGCCCTCCTGTGCAGAAAGGGACTGGAATTAACTTACCTTAAGCAGCTATATTGCAAGAATTTCCCCATCTGGAACTCTGGCTGGGGCCGAAGCTGAAGACAAAAAATGACACTAGACTCTCCATGAAGCTTTGCTTAGTGACTGGGTACCAACAACGTGGCCCTTACTCTTGACCTACCACCTGTCTCCATATGAAGGAAGCATGGCGCAGAGGGAAGAGGGCAGCACAAAGAGAGAGGAGAGGTTGGGGGTTTGCCCTCTTCCCCTGTGGGGGAGCAAAATGCCGAGTGCTTCCTCTGTGTCCTGCAAGGGCAGAAGCTGGCCTCAGGGACCTCCACTCTCCCCTGTGTCCCAGCATTTGGGCCACAAAGACTGGGGCCTGGCTCGGCGCCTATAGCTCAACCGGCTAAGGTGCCAGCCACTTACACCTAAGGTGGCGGGTTCGAATCCCCAGCCCGGACCCGCCAAACAACAATGACAGCTGCAACCAAAAATAGCTGGGCATTGTGGCGGGCACCTGTGGTCCCAGCTACTTGGGAGGCGGAGGCAAGAGACTCGCTTGAGCCCAGGAGTTGGAGGTTGCTGTGAGCTGAAATGCCATGGCACTCTACCCAGGGGGACAGCTTGAGGCTCTGTCTCAAAAAAAAAAAAAAAAAGACTGGGGCCTGACTCTTGCCTAAGCAAATTTGAAGATAAGGGACTGGCTGGCTCTGCTCCTGATGGCCAAGAGAGGTCGGAGGCCTGCCCAAGGTGGCAAAGCCCAGGTCTCCAGAGCTTGAGGGAGGATGAAAGGGGCTGAGAGTGCCTGAGGCTGAGAGAGTGATGCTGAAGGTAGCTGGGCTAGTGTGACCTGTCCAAGGACATGCCTGCCAGAGCAAGATGACCCTAACACATGGTGGTCATGAGAAGTGCATAGTCCAGAGGGAAGTGTCAGGAAGCGAGATTATGAGGTCCTGCAGAAATCAGGTACCCCACATCCCATGAGAGCACTGTCCACATGAGAAAGAGTCAACTTTTGGGTGGTGGCCCAAAAGGGACCCCCATCCCAGACTGTAAGAGCATCAGACAAAGAGAAAGGTCTGCTCCCTGACCTCTCCTCCAGGCATCAGCCACTGTGGAGGAGGCAGCAGCTGCAGGCAGCCAGAGAAGGGAAGGGGTGAAGATGGCAGTGGGAAAAATGGACTCTGCCCTTTGCTTCAAGGTTTCTTGTTGCTTCCTATCAGATAAAGTTAAAATTTTCCAAGCGAGGCAGCTGAGCAATGGGAAAGCTGAGAATCTTTGAATTGCATTTGACATAGAAATACCAATTTAGGCTCAGCGCCTGTGGCTCAAGTGGCTAAGACGCCAGCCATGTACACCCAAGGTGGCAGGTTCGAATCCAGCCAGGGCCCGCCAAACAATGACGGCTGCAACCAAAAAAAATTAATAATAACCGGGCGCTGTGGCTGGCGCCTGTGGTCCCAGCTACTTGGGAGGCGGAGGCAAGAGACTCGCTTGAGTCCAGGAGCTGGAGGTTGCTGTGAGCTGTAATGCCACAGCACTCTACCCAGGGGGACAGCTTGAGGCTCTGTCTCAAAATAATAATAATAATAATAAAATTAGCCAGGTGTGGTGGCACACACCTATAGTCCCAGCTACTTGGGAGGCTG
>CAUYTI010081806.1:0-31324 GCA_963575145.1 Galago senegalensis
GAACTGCCTCCAGGTCTTAGGGCCCGATATACGGTTGGGAGTGCATGAGAAAATAGGGAGGGGCTGAGAACTTGTGTGGGAAAGTGTCTATTGTCCTTGATCCACATAACTTCGCCTGTTTTTGCTTTGCTTTACAACAGCTCACAGCAACCTCCAACTCCTGGGGTCAAGTGAGTCTCTTGCCTCCGCCTCCCAAGTAGCTGGGACCACAGGCGCCCGCACAACACCCGGCTATTTTTTTTTTTTTTTTTTTTGTTGCAGCCGTCATTGTTGTTTTTGGCGGGTCTGGGCTGGGGATTCGAACCTGCCACCCTAGGTGTACGTGGCTGGCGCCTTAGCCGGTTGAGCTATAGGCGCCGAGCTGGGGGGTCTTACTTTCACTCAGGCGAGTCTCGAACTCCTGAGCTCCAGCGATTCTCCAGCCTCCCACAGTGCTGGGATTACAGGTGTGAGCCACCGCCCCGGCCACTGAGCCAAATTTTAAAGAACTGTATGTAGAATACTCTTATACTCACTTTGTAGATTCTGCATTTAACATTTTTCTGTATTTGCTTTATAACATACCTAAGACATATTAATTCTTTTTTCTTTTTTTTTTTTTTTTTTTTGAGACAGAGTCCTACTTTGTCACCCTTGGTAGAATGCCATGGCGTCACGGCTCACAGCAACCTCCAGCTCTTTGATTTAGGTGATTCTCTTGCTTCAGCCTCCCGAGTAGCTTGGACTAGAGGTGCCCACCACAACGCCTAGCTATTTTTTTGTTGCAGTTTGGCTGGGGCTGGGTTTGAACCTGCCACCCTCAGTATATGGGGCTAGCGCCCTACTCACTGAGCTACAGGCACTGCCCAAGACCTATTAATTCTATAGATGTTATCATACTGGTGTCACCATGCTTATAAACTTATGCCTCAATTTATTTTTAAATGTATTTCAAAGTAAATTGCAGATACTAGTATGCTTTGAGGTTAGGTGTTTTTATCATCCCCTGATAGGAACTGAAACACAGAGAGGTCAAGTAATTTGTTCAAGGTTATACAACATTTAAGTGGTAACTAGGATTTGTTTTTTTTTTTTTTTGAGACAGGAGCCTCAAGCTGTCCCCCTGGGTAGAATGCTGTGGCATCTCAGCTCACAGCAACTTCCAACTCCTGGGCTCAAGAGAGTCTCCTGCCTTAGCTTCCCAAGTAGCTGGGACCACAGGCGCCCGCCACAACACCCGGCTATTTTTTGGGTGCAGCCATCGTTGTTTGGCGGGTCTGGGCTAGATTCAAACCTGCCACCTTGGGTGTACGTGGCTGGCGCCTTAGCCACTTGAGCCACAGGCGCCGAGCCGGTAACTAGGATTTGGATCAAGCTGTTTTAACTACTTCTATAAATGGCTAGTTCATATACTATTAATAGATATTACCACAAAGAATAATTTGTCGATAAATAAATTGATGGATGTAGGATCTCAGTCTTGAAGATCCACATGCATATTTTCATAGTACAGGATCCTTGAGGTTCAGCAGCAAAGAAACCATTTAATTTTGTTTAAGCCAACTATTTCCAAATTGATTTTATCAATGTGTTCTGCTCTCTACCTTTCCTCCGAATGTAACAACACTTAATGTCTCATAGGATGAGACTAGTATTCAGTGGAATATACTTTGGAATATGCTCATTTATAAGATATCCTAATCTTGTTTATTTAGGACAGAATACATTTTTGAAGATTTATATATTCAAATATAGTACTGGAATTTTAGAACTGCCAGGGACATTAGGGTTTTAGAGATAATTGAGAATACCACTTTTAATTCAGAGATGAAGGAATGGAGATATAGGGTGTTTGAGTGACTAATGCAAACTAAATCATGTCCAAGTATTTAGTGGCAGAAATGGAGCTAAAACCCAGTCTAAAACTTGAGCATGGCATTTAGTTGACAGTAAGTATTCATTGAATAAATTAATATATCTTATATACTATCTAGTTTTATTTCTACTACCTATTTATCTACATAGTAGAATTTTTGCTCATTTTCAGATTATATTGGTCACTAGAGAGTCTATAAACACTTAAATTTATGTTAGTATAACCTTTGGTACAATTGATACCTAGCTTTTTTTTTTTTGGTCTTAAAAAAAGATTTATTTATTTATTTTTTAAGAGACAGAGTCTTGTTCTGTCACCCAGGCTAGAGTGCAATAGTGTGACCATAGCTCAGTGAAGACTCAAACTTCTGGGCTCAGCAAGTCCTCTTTCCTCAGCCTCCTGAGTAGCTGGAAGTACTGGTGTGTACCACTGTGCCTAGCTAATTTTAAAATTTTTTATAGGGGTCACAGTATGCTGCCCAGGCTATTCTTGAGTTCCTTTCTCAACCTCCCAAAGTTCTGGGGTTACAGGCATGGGCCACAACACCCAGCCCACTGTACTGGTCTTTTTTTTATTTTTTCTTTTTGAGAGAGAGCCTCAAGCTGTCCCCCTGGGTAGAGTGCCATGGCTTCACTGCTCACAGCAACCTCCAACTCCTGGGATCAAGCGAGTCTCCTGCCTCAGCCTCCCAAGTAGCTGGGACCACAGGCGCCCACCACAACACCTGGCTACTTTTTGGTTGCAGCCATTATTGTTGTTTGGCGGGGCCGGGCTGGATTCGAACCTGCCACCTTAGGTGTACATGGCTGGCACCTTAGCCACTTGAGCCACAGGCACCGAGCCTGTACTGGTCTTTTATTTCACTTAGAATAGTGTCCTCAGGATTCATCCATGCAGTAGTATGTGATGTTTTCTTCTTTTATAAGGCTGAGTAATATTCCACTGTATGCATATACTACATTTTGTTTAACCATTCTTCTATCAGTGGGCATTTGGGTTGCTTCCATTTCTTGGCTATTGTGAATAGTGCTGCTGTGAACATGAATGTGCAAATATCTCTTTAAGATCCTGCTTTCGAATTTTTGGATATATACCCAGAAGCAGAACTCTCATATCATAGTTATCATAGTTCTATTTTTAATTTTTCAAAGAACCACCATACTATTGGTGTAACATTTATAATCCTCCCAGCAGTGCACAGGAGTTCTGATTCAAAATGGTGTGTGTTTTTATCTTGCTTTTATTTGACAATTAATTGATGTCGAATACTTATTTACATGTTTCTTGTTCATTTAGATCTCTATTTGTATAAGCTGTGTGTTCTGGTCTTTTGTCAATTTCTCTAATGGCTTGTCTGGAAAAGTTCTTTATACATTCTAGATATGAGCTCTTTATTGGTTATATTTACCCCAGATATCTTCTATGGTTTCCAACAGGACTCCCACCCTCTTTAAGATCCTGAGAGTCTCTCTTCCAGCTCAGGCAGTGAGGGCTGCTGTGGCAGCAGTGGCTGGTGCTGATTCTGCTTCTTCATTTTGGCATCATGGCAGCCAATATCTAGTTCTTAAATTCTAAAAAGAGAGTTTTATTGTATTATGTAACAAACAGAAAAGTGCACAAAACATAGCTGTATCATTCAGCAAATAATTATAAAGTAAGTCTTTTTTTTTTTTTTTTTTTTTTGAGGCAGAGCCTCAATCTATCCCCCTGGGTAGAGTGCCATGGCATCACAGCGCACAGCAACCTCCAACTCCTGGCTCAAGTGAGTCTCCTGCCTCAGCCTCCCAAGTAGCTGGGATCACAGGCGCCTGCCACAACGCCCGGCTATTTTTGGTTGCAGATGTCATTATTGTTTTTGGTGGGCCTGGGCTGGATTCGAACCCACCACCTTAGGTGTATGTGGCTGGCGCCTTAACCACTCGAGCCACAGGCGCTGAGCCTCCATCTGAATTTGAACGACTGCTCAATCTCATCTAAAGATTCTTAATTTATTGAGCAAAAAATACAAAGAATTATTCACCATTGTGTAATAAATAATCAACTTTATGAATAATTTCCTTTGTAAAGGAAATATATTTTTAAAAGGCAAGGGAGAAAACAAACATTATTTTGTTAAGGAGCACTCACACACACACACACATATATACAACCAAAACTACAAACAGTTTTGTTTGACATAATGCTTTCTTAGAGGAAAAAATCCTTCCCTAGCCTTTCATAAAAGCCTATATTTTGGGAGCATAGAAGGCAAAGAACCACTCAGGATTTATAACACCTAATGATGTACTGAAATTTCTTAGAAGGGAGACATTCCCTTTGAAAATGAAGCTAATGCTGGCTGGCTTTCCTGTTGTGCCCCTAGCTAAGAAATATGTAAACACTTTGTATATTTTCCCTTGGTTTTGAGATGGACACAAGGCCCAGGTCAATAAAGTCAACAACATTTAAATTGTTAAAAGATTTTTTCTGAGTCTTCTGGGAATGGTAAAACAGGATACAGTCTTTTATTCTCATTTCCCTTCGTGAAATGTACTCTCTGTTTTTTGGAACACATAATAGTTGCTGAGCATACTGATAGGTCCTAACAATGCTGCTCTGACATTCAAGCATTTCACCTTCTATGCAGTACAGCCTGTTTGTCCTTTTAAACTTGGCGACTGGGCCAAATGCAAAGGAACCACTGTGTGACTTTTCGCTTATCTTCTGTACCCAAGCCCACAAAGTTAGTGCTTGAGTGTGTCAGGTATCACCGAGGGACTTAAGAATGAGGCTTTTTACAGTTAACCCAATCCCGTGACCTGCACTACATTGCCTTTGATTCGAAGGCAGTTTAGTTAACTACCAAGACTGTCTACTACCTTAATCGGAATCAAATTCGCCTGAAATGCGGGTGCAAGCTAATTCCTGGTTTGCTGCATAATGGCTGCAGGCTCCTCCATTACACGCCGGAGTACGTTTGCCAGCGGGAAACAATGTTTTTCTTGATTATGCTGCTTGAGCAAGGCTGCTTTTTTAACTTTTTAATTTGGAAATAATTTCAAAATTTCAGAACAGGTATAAGAATAAATGTAATTCAGATGGTATCTTTATACCGAACTCTTTATCTAGATTCACTTCCTACCACGTTTCGCCTGGTTCGCTTCCTCACAGGCTCATTTTGTGTCTCTCTGCTTTCTGCCCGGCACACACACATTTATTTTGAACTGTTTTCATGGTAGGTTTCATATATATGGGCCTTTACTTTTTAATACTTAAGCGGATGTTACACAACCATGCTTCATTTAACAACTTCTGTAATTAATAGTGATAAAATACCTTTACCAAATCTGCCATCCATGTAATTTCAGTGTTGGCACCTGAGCCAATACATTTTCCCGCTCCTCTAGAATCTAGTAATGCATTTTATTGTGATCTTCCTATAACGTTTTAAAATCCAAAACATTTCCACAGCCTTTATCTTTTATGCCACAGACATTTTAAAAGAATACAATCCCTCATCTCTTTTGTTTTTAAGGAAGTTTGTTCCTCATTTGGTATTTATCTGATGTGAAGGTGTGAGTAGATTCTTGTTAGGCTTTTCTGCTCGGCACATTACATAATGGATACTGTGGCCTTCTGGGGATGTCTTATCTGAAGGAACATGATGTATATATACTCCGCGTTTCCATCACACAATTAACATATTGTCTGCTGTCACTACTGTATTATCACCATTTTTTACCCTTGTAATGAATAACTATGTATGGAAGGACACTTTAAGACCATACAAATAATCTGTTCCTCATCAAAAATTTTCCCCAGATATTTTATCCAGTTATGATTCTCGCCTAATTCCACCTTTGCTATGATAAGTACAAGATGCTGATCTTGCAGCTTCCCTGCTTCTTCCTCATCGACAAGTCGGCATTTGGTATTGTTATATAAACTAGAGTGCTCCCTTCTCCCTGATTTATTTACTTACCCATTTATAATTGGTATGAATTCCTGCATTCCAATACTTTAGGATTTTAAAATAATTTGCTAGACTACATAATTATTTTATGTTCAAATCATCCCTGATTTGACTGGGAGAACATCTTTAAGCATCACCTGAGTATAACATACCTGGTTATTATTACTGTTATTACTATTATTATCTTATTTTTTAGCATTTCCTTACTTTATGGCCTAAGAAGATGTTGTAGGCTCATCTTATATATATTTTCTGTTTTAGCCCTGGACTCAGCCATTTCTTCAAGGAGCCATGATTCCTTTTAGTGGAAATTAGTATTAGAGACCAATGAGACCAACTAGAGCAGAGAAATAGGTATGCCAAGAGGGTAATTTTCATAGACTAATAAGAAGAAATATATCCTGAGATTTTACTTAATTGTGCTAAAATATCATTGAATCATTTCAATTTGATTATTCTGAATGCTTAGAAAATTTAAGTTGCCTTAAAGCTTATTTTTTAAAGTATCGAGGCAGAAATAATTGATATCTAATTAGAATGATTTATTTTGTTTAACTTTCTGTAGAGTGATATGTGTGAAAAGAAGAGTTCAGCTGCAGCACCATAGATTTATTTTACTATTATGGTATCACCCTCTTGGAGAGCTTGGTTTTCAAGTAGTATAGTAAAATTATTGATTTGGTTTTGGTAATGTCCATTAATGTGGGCACACAGAAAACATGAGTACATTTTGAAGGGACAGTCCTGTCATCACAGGCTTAGGTCTTCAGTGGATCACAAGCAGTGGCAAGTTAGCAGAGCAAGACTCCTGTGGCCTGTTTTAGGGTAATGCAAGCAGGATTCTTGCTTTTAGTGCTATTTCACCAACTGCTTAGGCCCAGTTTGACTTTCAAATATACATTTCTTTTTTCTGGGCAAAGGTCTCAATTTGAATATTAAAAATGTCTATTTTAGTCTTGGTACCTGTAGTTCAGCAGCTATAGTGCAAGCCACATAACCGGAGCTGGCAGTTTCAAACCCATCCCAGGCCCACCAAACAACGACAACTACAACAACAACCAAAAAATAGCCAGGCGTTGTGGCAGGCACCTGCAGTCCTAGCTACTCGGGAGGTTGGGGCAAAAGAATTGCTTAAGTCCAAGAGTAGGAGGTTGCTGTGAGCTATGACGCTACAGCACTCTACTGAGGGCAACATATTGAGACTCTGTCTCAAACAACAACAACAAAACAACAAAAGAACAAAAGAAATTTGTTTCACTAGTAAGTTTTCTTTTCTGTAGAGACATTTCAGTAGCTTCCTAAGGAAATCTGGCTTATTTTAAATTTGAATGTTGTATCAAGGAGAATTATAAATAAAATGCCTTCTCAACCTCAGGTAATAAAACCAGAGTTTCTGTATCTGTATTATGGGAAAACATTTTCTTACATGAATGCTATTATAATGTTAAGATAATAAACTCATACTAATTCAGATTACAACCAAAGTATAACCAAAGTATAACTACTAAAACAAGATAGAGACTGACTTTAAATATAAAGTAACAGTCTCATTAATATATGTACTATATCATAATTCGAGTCCAAAGAGCAATAAATGATTTGTTATACAATCATAATGCAGTGCTGATGCACTAAACTGAAACACCATAAATATGAACACGTTCACACAGTCACAGTTGAACATACATACCCTTCATTTCTCAGGAATCACAATTATTTAACCTTCTACTGTGTGGATAGTTCTCAGTTAATAAATAGTTGAGTTCCCCACTGGATTATAAATCACTGGAAAAAAGTCAAATCACATAATATGCTGCATATAGATAGTCTAGAAAATTAGATAACATGTGCTTGGGCTTCTATCTCCTGTTGGGGTTGATTTGGGGAGATTTCTCACATCAGTACAAGAATAAATGGTAGTCTTAAATGAGAACTGTGCAGTTATATTAAACATGAAGAGAAATATGTAACTGAGGAATACATCAAAATTGTGTTTTTTTTTAGAGACAGGGCCTCAAGCTATCCCCCTGGGGGGTAGAGTGCTGTGGCATCACAGCTCACAGCAACCTCCAACTCCTGGGCTCAAGTGAGTCTCCTGTCTCAGCCTTCCAAGTAGCTGGGACTACAGGCTCCCACCACAACGCCTGGCTATTTTTTGGTTGCAGCCATCATTGTTGTTTGGCAGGCCTGGGCTGGATTCGAACCCGCCACCTTAGGTGTATGTGGCTGGCACCTTAGCCACTTGAGCCATAGGCACCAAGCCAAAATTGTGAGTTTTAGAAGAAACAATGATTTAGATATCAATGATTTTGAGTTTCAAAACTATAGTAACTCTCCTGTAATAACTTGATATGTGTCTTTAAAAATTCTGACGTTAGAAGTTTTTTGCTCAAGATTTTTAATCAATACTCCTTTAGCACTTTAAAGTCAAGTATTTGGGTAGGAGGACATTTTTCTTTAATAATAATTTAAATTGCACAGCAATGCTGATCTACTTCCCAGGCACCTTATGGCTACTTAAATATATTACACAGCTATCATAAATTATGGAAAAGGGTAATTTTTCAAAGTATGGATTTAATGTACATATCCCTCCAAAATTTATATTTTGAAACCTAATCACCAAGGTGATGACATTAGAAGATGGGAGCCTTTGGGAGGTGATGGGGTCATGGCATATATACCTTTAGGGAAGGGTGAGAGAGAACTAGCTAAGCACTTTCGCCCTTCCATTTCTTCTATAATGTAAGGACACAGAGCTTTTCTCCTCTGGAGGATGCAGCAATAAGGTGCCATCTTGGAAGCAGAGTAATTCTTCACTTCAGTACTGAATCTGTTGGTTGACTTGATCTTGGATTTCCCAGACTCTAGGAATGTGATAAATAGATTTCTATTATTTATAAGTTACCGAATTTCAGGTATTTTATTATAGCAATCCAAGTAGACTAAGACAGATGGCCACAACAGTATTACTTATTCCTCTACCCTTCTGCACAACCTGCCACTCTTTATCAAAAGGTGGGGTCTATTTCTTTATCTCCTTAAATATAGCATTCTTTGTGACTGCTTTGACCAGTAGAATATGGTGGAAATGATGACATGCTGATTTCTTTTCTTTTTTTTTTTGAGACAGAGTCTCACTTTATCACTCTCAGTAGAATGCTGTGGTGTCACAGCTCACAGCAACCTCCAATTCCTGGGCTTAGGCAATTCTTTTGCCTCAGCTTCCTGAGTACCTGGAACTACAGGCACCCACTATAAAGCCTGGCTATTTTTTTGTTATGCAGTTTGGCTGGGGCTGGGTTTGAACTTGCCGCACTCGGTATATGGGACCAGTGCCCTACCTACGGAGCCATAGGCGCCGCCTGACATGCTGATTTGTAGTGTAACCTTTAAGTGGCCTGGAAATTTGTACCTCTTTGACATCATGCACCACGAAAAAAGTTTGACTATTTTGAGACCACCATGCTATGGAATCCCTAATCATGTGTAGAGTCCCTAAGAGATAAGAACTTATATAGTCAGAAGTGGGGATGGGGGAGAAACCAATTTGCAACAAGGTGCAAAGTTGTGAATAAAGATCATCTTGGAGATGATCCTCCAGCCCCAGCTTCTATAGCTATAACTGACGCCATGTGGATCAGAGATAAACTTCCCTGATGAGACCTTACAAACTTCTGATCCACAATGTTGTGAGCAAAATTAAAGCATTGCTTTAAACAACTAAGTTTGGGATTAGTTTCTTAAGCAGTAACATATAACCAAAAAATAAATATTGAACAAATTCAAATTTAATAGTGAGCCTCTACACTGTAAAGAATGTTTGTGTAGGGTGGGGTGTGGGTCAAAGGAGTAGGGCGCTGGGCCCATATACTGGAGGTGGTGGGTGGTGGGTTCAAACCCAGCTCTGGCCAAAAACTGCAAAAAAAAAAAAAAAAAAAAAAAGAATGTTTGTGTATTGAACAGTTGGACTGAAGTGAATGTGGAGAAGTTGGCGGTAGCAAGGTGAGCACTAGGGAAAGACTGCGGGATGCACACCATCCCCACTGAGACAAACTACCAGGCTGAGGAAGGGGAAAAGTTAACAGAGATCAGGTATTGAGCAACTACTTGGAAGGCTCCTGCTGTCAAGGGGTGGGGAGACCCCTCCCCTAATATGGAGACCTGCATGGCAGGAACAAAGGACCTCTCACCTCATCCCACTGAAAAAGTCACCAGTTCTCAGTTGTCCTATACCTGGGAAGCTCCGGCTCTGAGCCCAGTCTCCACCTTGCCTGGCACAAAAGGAAACAAACTTTCTCTCTGCAGTTCTGAGCCCACAGTCCGCTCTTCCCCTTATCTGCCTGGCAAATTGTCCCCTGCAGAGGCTGGAGTGTTTGGGGAATACTCTGAGAGGCTGACCCATGTGTGGGTACAGCAAAGAAACAGTGGTGCTGCAGGCCTAACTTTGGCGTGGAGAGGTGTGGTCTCAGCTGCCTCTCTTTCCATAGGAAGGACTCCCCTTTCTAGGGAAGGAATCCCTGTCCTAGCCCCTCTGGGAATTCTCAGTCAGAACTGCCTGCAGACTCTTGTTCTGTTCCTGGCGTAACTTTGGGCTTGTTTGTGTGGGTATTGCTTGCTGATCTTGGCTGGAAATCTTGGTCCAAGGTGGCTGCGGATTCTTGCTCTCCTGCCTCTTATATCTGGGGCTGCAGGTTCACAGTATATTTGATTGTGTTTGTGCTACAGTGAGGGAGGTTGCCATTCTCTTCTAGCTATGGCTTGGGTTGCTGGTGTGCAGATCTTGGTTCAGTGGAGGTTCCGGCTAAGTGATGTAACAATTTAGGATTGGGTAGGGGGCAAGCTGCTGCCAGGACAGAGCCAGGCTGTGCTGTCTTGCCAGGTCCACACTCAGAGGCTGTAGGGGAAAGGCCACAAGCACAGTCTAATTAGGGAAAGGGCAGTTAGCTCCAGTTCCTGAGGCCTTCTAAGCAAATCTCACTCTGCCAGCTTTAATTGCTAATTATGATGGCACAGGGTTTCTGAACGATCCCCTGCTAGAGTATGCCCAATATCTGTTCAGGGACAACCTATCATTCTAAGTAAAAAGGTATAATATGTTTTTTTAAAAAGCTGAAAATATTCATGATGAGGAGTCACCAGAAGATTTCTGGCAACGTGAAAAATCAAAGCGGAGCAACTCCCACAAGAGATTACAAGGGAGATACAGCAGAGAATACCGCACATAGAGAAATTGCTGAAATGTCAGAAATATAACTTAGAATATGGATGGCAAATAAGATGATTAGAATGGAGGAGAAGATGGAAATAGAAATCCCCAAAATAGTCTGAAAGTTGTCTCAAGAAATTAGTGACTTTAAAGACAAAGTCACCAAGGATGTGGACATAATGGGGAAAGATATAGCAGAGCTTAGTGAATTGAAAGGGGCAGTTGAGGAGCTTCAAAACTCAGTAGAGATATTAAGTAATAGAGTTGAACATGGAGAACAGAGAATTTTTAGAAATTGAAGACTAGACCTTTGAAATATCCCAAGTGTTCAGTGAGGTAGAAAGAAGGAGAACAAGAAAAGAATGTTCACTGAGAGAGTTATGGGATCATTCCAAAAGATAAAACATCCAACTTACAGGAATTCCTGAAGGAGAAGAGGATGTTTGTAAAGGCACCAATGTGTTACTCTGAGACATTATGGTAGAGAATTTCCTGCATTGTGGGAGACACAGAAATTCAGATAGTAGATAGCTTCAGAACTCCAGCAAGACTCAATCCAAACAAAGCATCTCCTATTGTAATTAACTTTGCCAAAGCTAATATGAAGGAAAAAATCTTGCAAGCAGCCAGGCACAAGAAAAGTCTTACTTACAAAGGGAAAAAATAGCAGGATAACCATCCAGATCTTTCAGCAGAAACTTTTCAACCCAGAAGAGGATGGTCATTAGCCTTTAACCTTCTTAAACAAAACAAGTTGCAGCCCAGGATCCTATATCCTGCTTAACTGAGTTTCATTTGTGATGGAGAAATCAAATATTTTACCAACATGCAAATTTGGCACACCTAGGCCAGCTTTATAGGAAATACTCAGACCCATTCTTCATAATGACCAGCATGATGGCCCATCACCAATTAAATACTCCCAAAAATTAATGAAAAAAAGCCTAGCCTCCACAATGGTGCTAGAGAAAAAAATAAGCTGTAGATCTCTGAAAAACAAGAGGACCCAAAGTCCACCATACCTATCAATTCTCTCAATAAATATGAATGGCTTTAATTCTCCTCTAAAGAAGCGCAGGCTGGTTGACTGGATATAAAAACTCAGATCTGAAATATTTTGTCTACAAGAAACATACCTAACCTCAAAGGATAAAACAAGACTTAAAGTGAAGGATGGAGATAATAATCCAGGCAAATGGAAATAGGAAAAAAGCAGGGGGTGGAATCTTATTTGCAGAGACAATTGAATTTAAACCAGCAAGAAGAAGGAAAGACAAGGATGGACAGGGAAGCACACAATATGAACATTTCTATAATTAACATTTATGCTGTATTTAAATACTTCCTGATTCATTAAACTTGAAATGATCTGAACAATATAATATCTTGTCCTGTAATAGTTGGAGATTTAAATGCCCCAGTGACAATACTGGACAAATCTTCTGAGCAGAAACTAAACAAATAAATAAGGGACTTAAACATTACCCTAGAACAAGTGAACTTAACTGACATATACAGAACTTTTATATTAACAAAACTGAATACATTATTCTCATCAGCCCACAGACCACCCTCCAAAAATTGTTCATATCTTAGGACACAAGTCTAATCTCAGCAAATTAAAAAAAAATAGAAATTATTTCTTTAAAAAAATTGTATTTCATTTCATATGGAATCATAAAAAACTCTGAATAGCATGTACAATTCTTAGAAATAAAAACAAATCTGGAGGCAGCATGTTACCAGACTTCAGGTTATATTCAGTGATCAAAACAGCATGGTACTGACACAAAAATAGAAATATAGACCTATGGAATAGAATTGAGAATCTAGAGATTAACCTGGGCACATATTGCTATTTGGTCTTTGATAAACCAAACTAAAGCATACACTGGGGAAAAGAATTCCTACTTAATAAATGGTGCTGGGAGAACTGGTTAGCCACATGTAGAAGACTGAAACTGGACCCACACCTCTCACCACTGACAAAAATTGATTCTTGTTGGATTTAAATTTAAGACATGAAGCACTAAAAACCCTAAAAAAGAGTGTGGGGGAAATGCTTGAAGATATTGGCCTGGGAAAAGATTTTATGAGGAAGACACCCCAGCAATTGCAGCAACACCAAAAATAAGTGCAATCTAATCAAGCTAAAAAGCTTCTGCACAGCTAAGAGTACTATAACCAAGGCAAACAGACAGCCTTCAGAAGATTTTTTCATGTTATGAATCTGACAGGCTTATAGTTAGAATCTACAGAGAACTCAAATTAAACAATAAGGAAAGAGCAAACAAACCCCTCTATAAGTGGGCGAGAGACTTTTACTGGTTTTAAATACTTGGACTTGTTTTATGATCCATCGTCTCTAGGTTGGGGATAAATGGGGACCTTACCCTATTTATCAACTACCATTGAGATACAAATTAAGTAAAGTTTATATTTTGTTTTTATTTGAGAAAACCACAAGGGCTACCAGTTTTAATGACTAAACTTACTGTTGCATTAATTGCCTGTGGTTTGGAACTCCCCTGTCTGTCCTCATTGTATTCATTGATTTACTTATTCATATTTGCTGTGAAACAGTTGAAAATATGTTAGAATAGTATCAGTTAGTTAAGGACTTTGATACCTATTAAAATTGACGAAAATAACAAAAGATAGGAAAATTAAAACCACTCAGGTTATTATAGCCACATTGATCCTTTGATGTATTTTGTACAAATTTGTCCTTTGTTATTCACGAATATTTAAGCACTTTAGAAGAGCTATACTCAGTACTGAGAAAATAGGGGGAGAAAAGTGGAAAATACGATTTCTGTCTGTAAGGAGTTTGAAGTAAAATAGTAGAGTCACAGTAAGAGCCTAAATACACACAGGCTTGGACACTTAAGCTTGCAAACTCATACAAGAAAAAGTACTACATACTTTTTCAACCCTTCAAAGCAATTTTGGACTCTTTCTGGAATGGCTATCAGAACTCTTGTTGTACAAGATCTGAAAATTAAGTTTGCTAAACTCATCTTAGAAAAAGTGCTTTGAGGGTGGATTAGGTGCTGGCATGAGTGTATAGCTTCCCAAAGGAGTACTCTGAAGGTGACCAGAGCGATATTCAGCAATGAGGTAGGGAGCACCTCTTCTAGGATGAGTTCATAAGTGTAAGTGTCTGATCTCATACATGTAATCACAAATAAAAGACATACATATATATTAAATAAACTATGAGTATACCAAGATAGTGCTAACTTTCAGTTGTTTGGATTATGCTGGGAGGGAATATCACTTCTCTCATAGTTGGGGCAGCCCATCTGAAAATAGTGAAATGATGGCCTACTGCTGCCACTTTACAGGAAGTGATTAAGGGCAAGAAGGACACTGACAAAGTCCAGGAGCAGCAATATTCTCAAATTCCACTCAAGAAAAAAGTTGGCCAATTAGTACTAAATATTGAAATAAAATTAATGGATGATTTATTCATTTATTTTCCTTTTAAGTTTCATTAATGAAAAAGTATGCTCTACTTAAAAAAAATTTTCTAAGAAACCATTTTTGCTATAATTTTCTCTTTCTGATAATAGCCACATTCTCTTCTGTGCCTTAATTAAATGTACTGGTAAGCTACATACCATTGAATAGTAGTTTTTTTAAACAGGCTACAATTTAAATAGTCAAAATTGACAGTGCTTGACCCCTGTGATGGTTAATTTTGTGTGTCAACTTGACTGGGCCATGTGACATCTAGATATCTGGTTAAACATTATTTCTGAGTGTGTTTGTAAATATTTCAGAAGAAATTATCATTTGAGTTGGTGAATTGAGTAAAGGAGATGGCCTTCCTCAGTGTGGTGGGCATCATACCATATAATCAGGGAGTGATTAGGACAAAAATGCAGAAGAAGGTTGAATTCCCTGTTTACCCAACTGCTTATACTAGAACATTGATGTTCTCCTGCTCAGTGCTCTTGGTTCTCAGGCTTTTGAAGCCTCTCACCAGTTTGCCTGGGTTTCCAGTTTGCACATGGCAGATTGTGAGACTTTTCATTTTCTATAATTATATGAGACAATTCCTTATAATAACTCTCATTTGATATCTATCATCTGTCTTTTTCTCGTATCTCTCTGTGTATGTCTCTCTTTCCTGTTGGTTCTGTTTCTCTGTAGAGCCCCAACTAATACAGCCCCTAAAACGGAAATACCCCCAAGTATCATTGCTAAAATGGCCTTCAAGCAAGAACTTGGAAGGCAGAACTTGGAATGCAATATATGCATCAATCATGTCATAACAGGTAGTCACTAAGATTAAATTTTATATCACTCTCCTGAATAGCTATTATAGTCAACAGGTGATGTGGTTCAATTCTTCAAGAGGTCTAGACTATAGGACCAACTGCCTTATGGCTGTGATAGCTGTTTATGGTAGTTATTCATTCATTGATATTTGATATGCTTCCCATTACTGTTAGTTAGGCAACAGGTGTTGGTTCCATAATCTCTGCACAAGAGTTTTATTTTGTTTTATCACAGCCAGTGGGTTCTGTGGTTGAGTAAAACTTTATAATGCTCATGACACTGATTAGAAGGCATTAGAGCACTTCTGAACATATTTTTTCAATAAGAATAGCTAACATTTCTTGAGTACATACTATGTGCCCTAGTTCTAGACACTTTATAAGTAGTATCTAATTTAATTCAATTCTTATAGCAGTCCTATAAATATCATTGCTATCTCCATTTTATAAAAGAAAAGTTGAGGAGAGGCATACAATTATTTACTTGATCAGCAATTTAAACCCAAGTTTGACTTTAGAACATCTATTCTCTTAACCAATTGCTGACGTCAGGCAGTGAGCAAACATCAGTCTGGCTGTTTTTATGAAATTAGAGCTGCCTATGATATGAAGCTGACTGTTGGACATTGGATATTAGTGATAGAATTAAATTGAATGGCTAGGGAACAAAACCAGAAGTCCCAGTTGTGATTAGAATGAACTGGATATGCAATTATAAACAAGGAAACCTTGATAAACGTGTTAACAATGTTGGGAGCACACGTTCTAATCACATGTAAACATGAAGAATCTATCATATTCACAGCAGCTGTTTCAAGTGAAAGAACTCCAGAGGAACTCACCATAAGTATATAATAACTGATGAAATTAGTTTTCTACTTTGAAGGCAATATGTTGTCTTTAAATTTACAGTATTAGCTTGAAGCTATTGGATGGACTTAAACAAAAAAAGAATGCTTTGAAAAAGAAAAACAGCCATATAGTTCAAGTTCTAAAAAAAAAAAAATTATCTGTCAGTGGACAATTCCGGATGAAATAGTCTTAACGTAAAGGTCAATTGTAAAGAAATTTAGGAAGCTGGTTATAAAATTAAATGCATTACAAACATGAATTCAATATTTTCTAACACCAGTTACATGAGTATAAATCCATATACAAGCGGATTTATTATAAAATCATATAGTATGACACCAATAAAACCATTCTATATCAAAACGGACAAACTCTAGTACTTCCCCCATATGCCATGTGTTGGAGGCAGTTTCATGCACCTGTTGTGGGTGTGATTCCATCACTAAAATAGAGTGTTCGTGTACAGAAAGCCATGATAGATGCAGTTTATCTACAATTTCAAACCTTTTTGTATACATGTTTCTGGTGTTAACTAAGGATAGCTAAGCCAAAAAAAAAAAAAAAACTACACAAAATTTAAAAAGGATTACAAGTTTTGAAATTCACAAAGGGTGACTCACCTGAGAAAGGTTCACCACAATGGTAAATAATTGACATAATTATTGAAGGAAAGCTTGCCTGACAGACAAACTTGGGGAGATGGGAGAGGGGACATTCCGTGCTAGGTATCATATAACCCAGTCATGTTGACACAGTTGAGTGCAGTGTCTGGCACTATTGCGCATAGTATGTACTCAAGAAATTGTTAGCTCTTCTTATTGAAAAAATATGCACAGAAATGTTCTGATGCCTTCTAATCAGTGTCATTAGCATCATAAAGTTTTACCCAACCACAGAACCCACTGGCTGTGATAAAACCAAATAAGAATATTGACTGTTTTGCAGAGATTGTGGAACATGTGCTCCCAACATGTGTTGACAGGTTTGTCAAGGTTTGCTTGTTTATAATTGCAGAAGGGACAGTTCTATTATGTCATATAGAAATGTATCACCTTATATGAGCTAATGTCAAATATTAATAGATGGTTAAAATTTTGGCAATACCCACTAGTTCCATTTGTCTTTATGGGACTCTAATTTACATTAGAGTTTAACATAACAAAGTATTTGCTATGGATGTAAAAGGTAATATCTTTTTGTAGGCAGAAAAGTAATATCTCAATAATTAAACTAAGCAGACTAGGGTGGTGCCTGTGAATAGGGTGCCGGACCCATATATTGAGGGTGCAGGGAACCTGACCCTGGCCAAATTGTAACAAAAAATAGCCCGGCCTTCTGGTTGGCGCCTGTAGTCCCAGCTACTAGGGAGGCTGAGGCAAGAGAATCGCCTAAGCCCAAGAGCTGGAGGTTGCTCTGAGCTTCGATGCCATGGCACTCTACCAAGGGCAATAGAGTCAGACTCTGTCTCAAAAAAAAAAAAAATCCCCCAAACTAAGCAGACTATAATAATAAATTAAAAATGGGAATGCATGGGACAATAGTAAAATGCTAAGAAAATGTCTAAGATCTGCCAATATTGAAGGTACTACTCCACACTAAGTTTTACTACCATATCTGACATGGTCTGGATAAGAATCTCAGCCTGTCAAATGTTCATTTTTATCATAAAAAGGCAAAATCAAATTGCTTACTTTTTTATTGAAGGAGACTTTTTTTTTACTATTTTTCAAAATGTTATGAATATTGCTATTTTAACAGGATTTTAATGTGGATTAATTTTATATTTTTACTATTATTTCTCTAGGTTCATGTTTGCGGAATCTTATTGAAATCAGGAAAGGAGAGTATTTTCAGTTGTGGAAGGATTATTTGAAGTGTTAATCCCCACAGATTAAAACTCTTGTCATTTTTCTTTCTCCCAGTCTCTTGCTCTTTGGGGATTGTTTCTCTTTTAATTTATTGCTCTGTGTTCTGACAAGTGGAGTGAGATTACAAACTACGGTTTTAAAATGTATTAAATGTAACTTATGGTAAATTAGTAATACTTCTTGAAAAACCCTGCTATGAACTCTCCCATGGTGCTTCCTCTGGGGGAAGATAACTCGATTGTGTTGATTTAAAGGTTCTGTCTAGTTCTTTTAAGCATTCCTTTGATGTTGTATTGCTCAGCTTGTAATAGACTGTTATTGCCCTATATTGAGTTTGCAGAGTGAAGGTAAATCTTTTGTGATGTGATTGTGCTACTGCAAACTCAATATTGTTCATGGAGCCTTTATAACTCTCAGTCACATTGCAGTAGAAGAGCACACATTTTCATTTTTACCTTTTTAGATCTTTATTCTTTGTTCTGAAACTAAAAGTAAGTATGCTTACATATACCCTCTGCGTGCTCGTTCTGGGAAGGTAACTCGTAAGCAAAGAGAGCATTGGCAGGTGGGGTTTATGCTTGTTTTTTGGAATAGTTGATTTTATTGAAAATCTTTTTTGTTATGTTCCATTAGATATTCTACTGTGTTATTGAAAAAGCAACACTACGGGGAAAATCCCAACTTAAATATCCACCCAAGTTCTAGTTTGAACTATTTTCTAAGAGAATGTAACGCTATTACAGAGATTTAAAGAGAGTAGTAGCCCAGGGAGCCCTCGCCTACCTTCAAATTCAGATAAACTTGTAATATTTCCCTTGGTGGCCGGTCACACAGATAGGACCTAGGTGGTCAGAAATAATAACATAGACAAGTAGCCCAGTTGGTGGGAAGTGGAAATGTTATGTAATAGCTTACACTATTATTTGCTTCTTTTGTTAAATTTCTTGAGAAAAAGTCTAATATTTTCACCGAGGCAGCATCCAACTCAGTTTAAAACTGCTTGCAAAGCAAGATAGTGTTGCAGCTACTTTTTAGGCCTTCTTGGCACGTATCCTGTTATTTTTTTTTCCTGTCATCTTACAGGGTGTGATGGCAGCTTTGGAGCAATTATTCATTGATAAGAAATTCTGAGATAACAAAAAAAAATTGCCTCAAATGTAAGGAGATACTTTACATGTAACAGTAAACCGGATTTTAAACAACTATATGCTTTGGGTATGTTATTTTTCCAAGATTGTTCATAATTATTGTTTTGGGAAAGTCAGCACTTCTTGTGTTACAAAAATTTTTTAATTCTTTTCTCTCCAGTTAGTAAAAATAAACAAAATGAGCTGTCTTCAGTCTTCAGAGATTGATACATGTCAGTTATGTTGGTAAATGTCTGTTGTATTTGCACGTCTAATTTATCCTCTCCCCACTTTTCCTCTTATTGTCATTTCCTATCATCGCTCTAGGAGAGTTTTAAGAGCTCTACAGTGATTGATGAAGGAAATCAAAGACACATAATTTACAGGAAAAGAATTTCTAAGGAATTGCTTAATATGCAAAATTTTAAAAGGCAAACAGATACATACTAGTCCTTGAGAATGAGGCTCATGGTTGAGCCCTGAATGCTGGAGTTGGATGAGTCTCAGACAGCATCTAGCCTGGAGGTTATAAATGGGTGGCTATGTATGGGCTCTTGATGTCTTTTATTTGATCTACACAAGGTTTTAGTTTTTTGTTTATTTTGAAATTAGGTACTAACATTTAAAAATTGAAGCCTTACCTGAGAATATGGATTTCCTTCTTTTGAACAATCAGAAGCTCTAAAAACAATGTGCCGTGTTCTCACTGAGGAGGTCTCTAGGCAGGTGTGAGCTCGTTTGTTGGCCGTGGACCTCATGGTCTGCTTCATTCCTCTTCCTTACTGTGGGCATCTGAGTTTGCCGTACCTGTTTCTAGTCTAATTTTAGCAAATTCTTCAACCTCTTTACTTCTACTTATTTAGGAAATAAAATTCACAGAGGTATTATGAAGACTGAATGAAATATAAGTAAAACTACTAGTAAGATGCTGACTCACAATAGATTTATTGTATATTGTTCTGTGTTTTTTATTTTAAACCACCTCTATCTCCTTTTACCCTCTCTTTCTTTTTTGGAAGGAGGATAAATATATATGACGGGAAGGTCATCATAAGAGATAAAGAAAGGGGCCAAGCATGGTCACTCACCCATGTAATCCTAGCACTCTGGTAGGCCAAGGCAGGAGGACTGCTTGAGCCCACAAGTTTGAGGTTGCAGTGAGCTATGATGCCATCACACTCTAGCCTGGGAGACAGAGTGAGACTCTGTCTAAAAAAAGTAAAAAAAAGATAAAGAAAGGCAATTTTGGCTATTACTTGTATAAAGATAGGAATAAATCTTGAGTGATGAAATCCACAGTGTGTATATATAAGAAAAATGTAATTTAATGTATGATTTTTATCTAAGGGATTAAAATTTAAACCCTTGATCCAAGTGGGATTATAATTGTCATTCACCTCAATAATTGTCAGATGAGCTGTTAGGACCCTTTTGTAGCTCACACGCATGATAATTGGATGTTCCTGTGCATATGTCTCCCTCAAACCTTGTTACCAGACATGGGCAAATACCCATCCGATGTGGAAAAAAGAAAAAGACCTGTTAAAATAGCTTAAACCTCTTTGACCAATACCAGTGGAAAAGAATTTGTTTCCATCCTACTTCCTATTTATGTATTACCTTTGTCAATGGCAATTTAGTATCATTCTCCTCCCCTTCTATCTTCACCTTGATATGGGGTGTTAGGACACGTGGGAGCTACATTCCCAGAAGGCCTGCCAGCCATGCCCTGGATAAAATTCTTCTAGATGTGTTTGAAGATCTGCAAGGTGGAAAGAATTAGAAGCTGTGGTTTTCTTTCTCTCGCAGCAGCAGGCAGGCAGGTGGGTTTCTGTAGCTATGAGAACTGCCCCACCCTCGAGCCAGTTTTCTAAGAATTCCTTGACTTGTCTGATTGCAATAACTAGAGCAGTTTCTGTTTTCCTAGCTATCTTCCTGATGGATGGAAGTGTAATTAATGCAGTTTGAGAAGGAAATAGCCAGCAGGGTACCATTCAGTAAATGTACTCATGACTTTGACATAATCAAACACTTTAAAATTGGAGATACATCAATTAGAACATGGTATGAGTGAGTATCTCCAGAATAGAAAGAGTGTGTCTTCTCCACAAAGAAGAAAAAAATGCTTTTTTTCTCTAGGAGTAAGGAAAAGATATCACAGGTTTTCATTTGGTCACTTATAAAAAGAACATGTTCTGGCTGGGCATGGTGGCCAGGACAGAGCTGGGGTGTGCTATCTTGCCGAATCCACACTCACAAACTCTGGCAATAGCCAGAAAGGGAGTTTTATGAGGCTGTAGGGGAACACTCTGGGAGGCTGAGGAGGGTGGATTGCTTGAGGTCAGGAGTTCAAGACCAATCTGAGCAAGAGTAAGACCCTGTCTCCAAAATATAGCCCCGGGTTGTGGCAGACGCCAGAGTAAGACCCTGTCTCAAAAATAAATAAATAAATAAATAAATAAATAAATAAAAACAAACCCCAACCCCTCCTCCCCCCCCAAATCCCATATTTATAAGATAATGTTTTAGAAAAATAACCTAGGTTGTGTTTAACTGACAAAAATATTCATGATAAAAATATTTTAAAATATTTAAAAGGTACAATGAAAACCATAAATATTTCCTATCCTCAACCTAAATTCAACAATTAGCAAAGTGTCCTATACCTCGTAGGTATTTAGTAAATATTTGCTGATTTAGACAAGAAGCAAAAGGAAAAAGTGTCTTGCTTCTTTTCAGTGAAATATTATGCATGTGGACAATATTCCTTATGTGAAATAATTACAAAGATGTCTATTATCTGGCTTTGTGGAGTATAATGAATATACTTAGCACTATGATAAATTGAGAATTGGCCTTGCTTCCTGCTCAGTAGGTAAGAAAAATGGCATTTTAGGATTTCCTTTTGTTTTAGTTTGGTTAGTTTGAAATTCCATGAAATTGCTACTGCAAACTTATTTTAATCAGCCTGAAATACAATAAGTAAATAGAGTCAAAGCTGTGTAGTGTGCAATCTAGGACACTAAGATCTGCTGTTGTGAGTTGGAGGATTAGTCATACTCCGATGAGCCCACTCCTCAAAATGGCGTCCAGTCTACAAGACAGAGCTGCCTTGATTGGGATTCACAGTAATTTGTCTGTGGGAAGATGTTCTGTTACAGCCAGTTGTGCGCTTTCCTTCTGCTGTAGTCCAGCTGTGCAGGATTCTTGTTGCCTGCTAGATTTCCTGTGCTAGACACTTCGACTTCCCTCTTCTGTCAGGGAATGCATGCAGGGTGACCTGGTTCACATGATCTGCCAGCCATCTCACTTTACTTTTTAAACAACATTTTTCTTTTATTTACTTATTTATGTTTTATTTTATTGATACAGAGTTTCACTTTGTCACCCCTTGGTAGAGTGCTGTGGTGTCATAGCTCACAGCAACCTCCAACAATGAGCTCAAGCAATTCTCTTGCCTCATCCTCCCTAGTAGCTGGGACTACAGGTGCTAGCCACAACGCCCAGCTACTTTTTTTGTTTGTTTGTTTAGCAGGCCATGGCTAGGTTTGAACCCACCAGCCCTGGAGCATGTGGCCAGTGCCCTAACTACTGAGCTACAAGTGCCCTAAACAACATTTTCTAAAAGATAAACTTAAAAAGTTAATATATTCTATAATATAGAATAGTAAAAAGAAGTTGTTTTTTAAAACAAGAATCAACTGATAATACATAGTAAACCTATTTGGAAGTATAGTGATAGCCGTTAGTAAATTGAGTTACTTTATAAATATTTGGGACAACCGGGATCATTTTATTTTGGAGCAAATTGGCCCTGGGCATAACATCTTTTTCTTCTCCCTTCATACATGTTACATCATATTGAAAACTGAGCACACAGAACTAAATGCAGGACAAAATCTTGATGTACCTTGATGTAACTTATAAGGAATTTGGAAAATGAAATTGATAAAAAGGCCTCAGAAAACTTAAATTATTACAACTAGCATTTCCTCCCATTTTCAGAAAACCATAAAGTATTAGTTTATAATAGAATTTCATATTAGAGAAACAAAATATAAATTAAACATGGAAAACTAATTAAAATATTATGCTCCTTTAAATAGTGTCCTACTGTATCCTATCCCTTAAAAAAAATCTCCTGAGGCAGCAATAAAATAATCCAAGCTTAAATGGTCATGTTTAATTATAATTAAGTCCTAAAAAATTGAATAAACAAGAAAGATAAAAGCATGAGAACACAGAAAAATAAAAAGCAAATAAAGAAAATCAGGAGTAAATATAATCTATAAAAAAGTCTTATGATAAAGATAAAATCCCCCAATATAAGTAAAAGTTAATTCACTGTGTCTCTGAGAGAAAATCAGTAATGAAGAGCAGCTGGGTGCCGTGGCGCATGCCGGTAAGCCTAGCACTCTGGGAGGCTGAGAAGAGAGGATGACTTGAGGCCAGGAGTTAGAGACCAGACCCAGTAAGAGCAAGACCCCTGGTTCAACTAACAATAGAAAAATTAGCTGAGCATCTTGGTGTTTACCTGTAGTCCCAGCTACCTGGGATGCTGAAGCAGGAGGATAGCTGGAGCCAAGTAGTTTGAGGGTGTAGTGAGCTATGATGATGCCCCTGTACTCTAGCTCAGGAGACAGTGTTACTCTGTCTCAAAAAAAAAAAAAAAAAAAAAGAGGCTCTGCGCCTGTAGCTCAGGGGTTAGGGCACATATGCTGTGGCTGTTAAAACCCAGCCTGGGCCTGCTAAACAACAGTGACAGCTACAACAACAACAACAAAATAGTCAGGCATTGTGGTGAGTGCCTATAGTCCCAGCTACTTGGGAGGTTGAGGCTAGAGAATCGCTAAAGCCCAAGAGCTTGGGGCTGCTGTGAGCTGTGATGCCATCCATGGCACTCTACCAGGAGCAACAAAGTGAGACTCTGGCCCAAAAATAAATAAATAAATTTATTTTAAACAAAAAGAAAGAAAGAATGAAAGAAAAGAAGAGAAACCAGAAAAATGGTTAGTTTCATTAAACAGAGCCAAGTACCAGAATTTAGGGAAGTTGAGTGAATGCATTGCTACATTGTCACATGTAATTCTATCATGCACAAGACCCTCTGTTATGAACTTCAAGGAAACCTCCAATGAATGAAAAGGACATGTGGTCAGGAAGTTTACAGTTTAATTTAAAATAAAAAACATATTCAAGAGTGATTTAGATGATAAAATTAAGGATACTTTATTTTTCATTTTTATGTTTAATTTTTTAAAATTTCAGATCAATATGAGGGCACCTATGATTGGGTTACATTGTTTGCTTCTGCCAGGTAGAATCCATGTTGTGAGGCACAGCTGAGTCCTTCACCCGGGAGGTGAACTGTACACTCCTACCTTGTACCTGTCAGCTGGGAGCTTACAGCCCTCCTCCCCACCTCCCTCCCCCCTCCTTGATTTTAATTGTGTTTTTCTTTCGTGTGGGACCGTAGTTGTTCATCTGATAGTTTCAAATTAGTATTGAGTACATGGGATGCTTAAACCTACTTTTTTAATGATAGAATTCATTATGGGCTAAAAAATAATGAAGAACGTTTTTAATTCTTTAGAAGTTTTGAATTATATTGACAACTGTATATGTTTCAAAAATAGGTGAATGAGTGGCTGGGAGCTGTGGCTCATGCTTGTAATCCTAGCACTCTGGGAGGCCAAGGTGGACAGAAGCTTGAGCTCATGAGTTCGAGACCAGCCTGAGCAAAAGTAAGACCCGTCTCTACTAAAAATAGAAAAACTAAAGCAAGAGGATCACTTGAGCTCAAGAGTTGGAGGTTGCTGTGAGCTATGATGTCATGACATTCTACCCATGGTGACAACTTGAGACTGGGTCTCAAAAAAAAAAATATATATATAGATAGATAGATAGATGAATGAGTCTTAGCAATAACATCCAATCATATATCTCTATTCAGTTTAACTCAATTCAAATCAAACCATTCATTTATTTACATAGCCAATTAATCACTTAGTAATACAAGAAATATATATTAAATGTCTACTACGTGCCAGGTACCCTGTAGGTGCTGAGAATAAAGCCATGATCAAAACGGACATAACTGGCCATCAGAGAACTTACAGTCTAATAGTAGAGAAAAGATAGTAATCAAATAATAACACAGGTAAAGTTATACTTTGAAAACTTGACTGAGCTCTGAATGACCAGCGCAGATGCGGTGAAGTGCGTGACAGAAGGCTTGGAGGCAGCCGGGGCTTCTGAGAAGCCTTCCCAGCCATGGTGCTAGTTGACGGATATTTGAAGGGTGTGTAGAAGAGAGGATAAAGGAGAAGGTCATGGCTGATGGGGAGATGAGGTATGGAGGTGGATTAGAATGAGGACAATCATAGCCAGATAGCAAAGTCTCCAGTGAGTGAAGAGGAGTCCTCAGAAGACAGGCCAGCTGAACGGCGTGAGCTTGAAAGCTGCTGAGTTTTGTTTGATTAGTTCATGGGTTTTAAAATTGTTCTTAAACAGAAAGTAGAGGATTAATATTTCAAAATTGTATCAGGGAAGTAAGGGACATCTAATTCCGAGGTGTGAGAGATGTGGCAGATTAAGAAGCTATAACCAGAGTGGTGCTGGCCGTGAGAACGTACCTTGCAGCCCTGAACTGCAGGGGGATTTAGTGAAGCAGAGCCCCAGCTGCGGAGCTCTGCACCGAGGCTGTGCTTCCCAGACTCCCCAGCATTGACTGAGTGCGGCAGGAGTACTAAGGCGAGACGCCTCTCGGAGACGTGGGCCTCCCATGCTGGCCCTGCTGACCTGTCACAGTCTGTGAGACAGTCTGGTGTGCTTCCACCAACCTTCCTCCTCTCTCCTTTACCCCGTGTCAGACTTGCAGCTGTCTTATAACAAACCTCAAGAAAACCCAGTCTCTCAAGAAAGATAATATCCCATTGGAATGACCTAATTACTTAAAGCCACCGCCTCTCAGCACTGCCACACTGGGGACCAAACCTCACATGACTTTTAGTGTGGACAAACTGTATTCAAACATAGCACTGAAAATCCCTGTCCTTTAATTCCAACATCAAATCTATTTTTCAGAAGAAAACAGACTAACACAAGAATAAACCCTAAGGAGAAGTCTCTGCTCTTTGCTCTGGTTCAAGCAAAGAAGTTCAGAAGATGCACAAAGGTTAAGGCTAAAGGGGGTTTGCTGATACGTCTGAACAATTTTCTTTCTTTTTTTTTAGACAGAGCCTCAAGCTATCCCCCTGGGTAGACTGCTGTGGCATCACAGCTCACAGCAACCTCCAACTCTTGGGCTCAGGCCAGTCTCTTGCCTCAGCCTCCCAAGTAGCTGGGACCACAGGTGCCCACCACAATGCCCGGCTACTTTTTGGTTGCAGCCATCATTGTTGTTTGGTGGGCCCAGGCTGGATTTGAACCTGCCATCTTAGGTGTATGTGGCTGGCACCTTAGCCACTTGAGCCATAAGTGCTGAGCCTGTCTGAACAATTTTCAAGGGCAGAGGGGCTTGTCAAGAAGGACACATTTTCTGAAAATGGCACCTTTCAAGTCATTTAAGAAAAGGTAGTATGTTTACATATTGGCAATTATGAAGACTATTGCTTCTTTTAATTTTCTTTCTCTTTGACAGGTGGGGAAGGTCCTCCCATTTCTAAACGGGTACCACTCCTAAATTCATTTTTCCCTTTCTTAATGTATGGGATTTGTGTCTTACTGCCTCCCCTTCTGTTGTTTTGCTCATATCCAATAGGTGTAATGTGTGGGCTCAGGACTAGAACTTGCATGAAACAAACAAACAAAGCACCTAGAACACGAAACTTATGGAGGGAAACTCCCAAGTGTCATCCCTGCTTGGCAGGGCCCTGAGAGTAAATGTCTCTTTCAATATAATGCTGTGAAACATTTGTCTCACCTTAATCCTGGCTCTGTGTAAGCTACCCCAAAATGCAGGGAGTGCAGAATTTATTTGGAAGAACTTTCAGTCCCAAGAATTAACCCTACCCTGAGCCTTTTACTTCTCGGTTCAGGAACTCGTAGACGTACCCTAATGTAGAGCTTCTCACTCTTCATCCAGCAATAATTTCCAGTCAATGAATTTCAGTGATCAGTAACAAAGATCCAAAAATGTTTTAGTCGAGTAGGGAAATTGGAGATGATTCTTTATTTTGGAGCCCCCTAATAATTGGTAAAGCTACTTTTTTTCCCCTCATATACCAGTTTCCCTGAGTTATTAACTTCTGCCAATGGTTTTAATTCTCTAATGCAAGAGGTTTGGGGATGATAGTTTAAATTTATCAAAGATTTCTCTTTTGGCTGATACTAAACATAAACAGTGTGTATGGATTTGAAATCCTCTGGAAAATTTCAATATTTGATAGAAAACAAACAGCAGAGAAGGCAGGGTGAAGAGTAAGAAGCAAGTTAACAAAGGTAATGAGAGAAAAGTGAGAGCAGTGAGGAAAGTCCAACGGGTATGAGTGTTTTTTAATCAAATTTAAAGTTTCTAATTCACCTTTAGATTGTTAGGAACTGGTATTTTCTGTTTGTCTGCTGCACTTGGCATTAATAATAATACTTGTGGTCAATCATAATAAGAATAATTTGGCTCATTGGATTTTCCAGCACTTCTGTAGCGCCAGCCTCTGCATCATAGGGCTCGTGAGAACCTCCCCAGATGCCATAGTCAGCTTGGGTATATTTATGTACACACACACACACACACACACACACACACGCTCTATAACACAGACTATAGACTGGGTGGCTTACATGACAAGCATTTATTTCTCAAAATTCTGCAGGCTGAGAAGTCCAAGACCAGGGCGCTGACAGATTCAATGCCTGGTGAAGGGCCCTCTTCTTTGCTTGTAGTGGCCATTTTTTTTTGCTGTGTCCTCATAGGGTGGAGAAAGAGACTGTCTCTCTCATGCTTTCTTTAATTCTATCCACAAGGGCTCTAATTTCATGACTTAATTAACCCTCCCAAAGGCCTATTCCAAATACCATTAAATTGTGGCTTAGAACTCCAACATATGAACTCTGGGGAGATACAAACATTTAGTCCATAGCACTAGATGCATAAATTACACAGATCAGTAAACTAAATGAGTAAAAAAAATGGGGAGGATACGAACATGTGTTTGCCAAGTACTTTCTGTTAAGTAGGGGCATTAAAAAAATCAAGGGACATTTATTACCATAATTCTGTTTTTTTTCTTTTTGTTGCAGTTTTTGGCCGGGGCTGGGTTTGAACCTATCACCTCTGGCCTATAAGGCTAGTGCCCTACTCCTTGAGCCACAGGAACTGCCCTATTACCATAATTCTTTAACTCTCCAAGAGTAGGAATGGCAAATTCCAAAGGAAAGTAGGGTCATCCTCAGGAAAGAAAAATTAGCAATCTTACAGACACCTGCCCCTCTCTATCTTTCTGCTCTCTGTCTTACACAAACACACATACCCTTAGACACCCAAGGGCGCCCTTTATATTGTCCTCAACATTAGTTTTCTCTTTTCAGTAGAGAAAAGATTTAAATCTTTGCCACACACTGACACTAATCTATAGATAAGCATTTGGAAAGTACAGATTTTCTAAATTTAATCCCTTGCAAGAAAAATAAGAAGTTAGGATAGTCTAGAAAGATATCTATTTCACTCCTCAAAATTTTTATGGATGCATATTTTAAAAACAGAATACTATTCAGATTGTAGATATGTGTATGTAAATACATGTCAGATACCTCTGCTGTAATTCATGTTAATTTATTTTACTTTTATCTTTGTGTATAATTGAAACCTAAAATTTTCTTAAGGTTTTATTACCAGAGACCAAGTAACTTATATTCCATGTTCCTTGAATAATTATTTTATGGATAAAATTTTCAGATCTTTATTTTGAGAGGACTTGTGTTGGAACACTTGGTGACTTTCCATCCTAAGAAGGTCAGTGCTTTATCTAGCAGAACATTAGACCCAGGAGGTTTCCATGACCATTTTTATAGAGTTTAGATGTCAATAATATGATCCATTAGGCCAACAGTGAGAATAAAGCGTAGGGAAACATCAACAGCCATCATTCAAACTGGTCATTTATGGGTCTCTTCTACAACACACCTGCTAGTCCAGATGAAATTCTGCAGCTCAGCAAAGCATCCTGATTTGCATGGACTTTCAGTGACCTACCTGTAAGCACACAGCAAGCATACAATACACCTGCCTGAAAGGCTGGGTCCTCTCTTTATATGTTATTGCTTAACTCAGGAAAATAAAATAAAGTAAGACAGCATGGGTCAGAATTGCAGACATTGAAAAGGAAATAGGAAAAGCAAGTGATCAGATAAGTGATGGTGTGATAGTGAAAGGATAAGATAGAACCAAAGGTCAAATAAATGGATTGACACCAAGGAAACTTCGTGTGAGCCCTGAAAATTTCTTTTATGGGGTTGGAAAAAAACACAGCAAGGTACATTTTTTTCTTTTGTAAGTCTTTCGAAATAATAAACTGAATTTGTGTAAGAAAACTTGAGGTTAAGAGAAACTGAACAGCTGACTACACAGTTGGCCAATGGACTTGTAGATCTAAGATTTCTCATCCACAAAGAGTGCTGAGTACAACAATCCAAGAGCTTCTGATATGTCCCCAAGGACACTCCTGTCTACCTGTAGAGTGTCTTCAAACCTTAGTTGGGAAATAGTAAGGTAATAACGATAGCTTTTCAGCATACTTTTGTACTGGCACTTTTAGAAAGAGATTAATTATTTCCTTGAAACAAAATTGGATACTACTATATGACAGGAATCTAAGTATTTCATTACTGAAAGATAGGAAAACAAGATGGAGAGTCAGGAAACCTGGGTTGTGGTCATAGTTTTGCTACAAATCAGCAGTGTGCTACTGTGGGAAAACTATAACAGTCTCTCGGTTTTTGTCCTCATTTGTAAAAGAAAGGTTTTAGGCTTGATCTTTAAAGTCCCATTCAGTTCCAAAATGTTATAATGTGTGATGTATGTTCTTTCTCCCCAGAAAGCATTTCATACAGATGGTAATTTCATTGCAGTGGGTTCTTTTCTGTTAAAGAGACTATTTTCAGACTATAATCAATACATAACCCTACCAAGTGTTAAAACATTCCAGGGAGTAGATAAAAGTGATTTTGAAGAAAATACATCATAGTACCTCATATGAATGTAACAAAATAAAGACACTATCCGCTACAATAGACCAAAAAAAAAAAAAAGGATCAGTATGGTTAACAGATTACTCCTGTCAATGTTATGGATAAAGTCATCCATGGAGAAAATCTCTTGCATATCTTTTTTTTGTCTTTGCCTTCCCTTTCTGAAACATTTTTCCTAGTGGTGAATTGTATTAAACCTGTGCTCTATTACAGTTGAGATCATTACTGAGGCAACAGCCAGAAATAAAATCTTAAATACAGGAAATTGAGTCCTCGTGTACTGAAGTCTGCAATGTGAGCTTTCTTTTCCTCCTCTCCTCTAGATGGAAAGTGACTTCTCTTTCACTATGTTGGTTGATTGTTCTGTCTTTGGAACCCTGACCACCAGTTTTCTTCTGTCTCTGCTCTGTTGTGTACTCCGGGCAGTGCCCTGATTCTTGAAGATATAGCATCACTGAGTGTATTTATCCTCTGGGTTTTGATAGTGGTCGGCTTTGGAAGGCTTGGCGGGAAGTAAGCAGACAGGAGAGAGAGAGGTCAGGGTGTTTCTTCCCTGCTCCGGCTGCTTTACCTGTGGCTGGTGCCCTCGACCATGGCAGGGCCCTCACCGGGGCTGGAAACGCTTCCTCCACTTGCCCCGTCGTCTTGGGAGCAGTTGTGTGTTTCTGCTCCTGCTGGTCCTGACCGACTGGTCTCTTACTGGTTCCATTGATGTTGCCTGCACCTCTACAAATAGTGCCTTCTTCCATCCCTTCAGGATTCCAGGGGGGAGCATCTGCTGGGGAGACTGACTAGTACCCCACCTTTCAAGAGTTTCTAAAGACTTTAGGGATTTAGCAGGAGTGTGACATTTGCCTCCTAAAAAGTTTAATTTTACCCGTACAAGTGAATCTTTCTAAAAATAGAGTATGAATGTCTTGACTCAGTAACTAAGAAAATGACATGAAGGTTACGTTAACCAGTTTGATGAGAGTATTTCAAAATGTAT
>CAUYTI010081808.1:0-16649 GCA_963575145.1 Galago senegalensis
AGCCCTAAAGAAAAACGGAGACTTTTACCTCCTTCGTGTTTACATGGATGGAACTGGAAAATGTTCTTCTTAGCAAAGTATCACAGGAATGGAAGAAAAAGTATCCAATGTACACAGCCCTTTTATAAAACTAATTTATAGATCTAAAATGAAAGATACAACTTAATTCTAGCCCAAGAATATGGGAAGGGTGTGGGGGAGGTGGGGGGAGAAAGGCAGATGGGTGGAGGGAGGATGACTGGAAAATCACCTATATGGTCTGTTTAACAAGGGTACAAGTGAAGTTTTCTAGAACTAGAGTATAAATGTTTTAACACAATAACTAAATGACAGAAAGTCTATGTTAACCAGTTTGATGAAAATATTTCAAATTGTATATGAAAACACTACACTGTACCCCATGTTTGCATTACAGCTATCATTTAATAAAAAAAAGAAATATTCCAAGTCAAAGACCACAGTGGATTTTGATTAAACATGAGAATATTTTTTTTTAAAAAAAAGCTGGAAATATGAAATAGGAATGTCAGCCAGAGGCTGACACTATTAAAAAGTAAATAGGTGGCATGGCTCACCTATTTTAGGTTCTTAATATCTTTGATTATCCTTTCCTATATAGTAATATAATTTACTAATAGTAAATACATATTTATTGTTACACATATTTATACATTTTTTTAAACTCTTATTCTGAGCCTAATAGGTTTTAAAAGGAGCTGCTGACTTTGGTTTTTCACAAAGTGTGTAGATTCTGGCTAAATGATTTACTCTGGCTGTTTACAGAAAGTACTGGCCACTTGTCACCCACACCCAGGCATGGGTTTGCATTGTCTAAAAGGGGAGCTTCTCATTTAGTAAGTGCTTATTAAG
This sequence comes from Galago senegalensis, assembly GCA_963575145.1. NCBI lineage: Eukaryota > Metazoa > Chordata > Mammalia > Primates > Galagidae > Galago > Galago senegalensis. Next base: position 871 of record CAUYTI010081808.1, read on the forward strand.
CAAAGCATCAATTATAAAATTTTCCCAATTATATTTAGTACTCAGGTACAAAAAAGTCTTTTGCCAAAGAAAGTTGCAGATAAAGGGAATAATGACAACTGAGTAAATCAACTGTTATCTATAAGCAAATGAATGTCAAACTATTGATTTTCCTTCTCTCTTCTACTCTTTGCTTTCCTTTCCCTTAACTTACCTATAATGCAATTGTATAAAACAATATGTTTACAATTTCATCATTAGCTCTATAGCATGAGCAAACTCCATTTTATTGTACTTTGCTTCATTGTGTTCACAGATACTGCATTTTTTACAGGTTTGTGGCAGTCCTGAGTTGAGCAAGTATATCAACATCATTTTTCCAAAAGCATGACTAATGTAAACAAAGCAACCTTACATTACTTTAGAACATTTAGAAGATTCCATCTAGAACTTTCATAGCTAGAAAAAGAAGTCATAGCCTAGCTTCAAATTCTCAAAGGACAAACTGGCTCTCTTTTTAGGAGATAATGCAGATGGTGACTTTAAATTGAAACCAATATTCATTTGCCATTCCAAAAATCCTAAGACCCTTAAAAATTATGCTAAATCTATTCTGTTCATGTTCTCTCAATGACACAAAACCTTATGACAGTGCAATTGTTTACAGCATGATTTACTGGATATTTTAAGCCCACTGTTGAAATCTGCTACTCAGAAAAAAATATCTTTCAAAATCCTATTGCTCACCTTTCTTCTTATACTTTTATTTAAAAGATAAGATTGTATAAGATAATAATTAATGTAATGCATTTTGGGTTTGAAAATATAGGATGTAGTATGTATAAAAATAACACAATTAATGGTTAAAAGAAACTGGAACTACAAAAGAACAACATTCCTATATCTCAGTAGAATTAAGTCAGCATAAGTCTATAGTATATGTTGATAATTTAAAATGTACTATGGATATAGGAAGCCTTAGAGCTATCAATAAGATAGCAACTCAAAATTATAGTGAAAAAATAAAGAAATTAAAACCTAACACTAGATAATATTCACTTTATGCAAAAAAAAGCTTGTAAAGGAGGGATGGTAAAACAAATATATACATATAGAAAATGAAAAGTATAACGGAAGGTGTAAACCTAAGCATATAAAATTAATGTTACATTTAAATGGATTGAAAGCTAAATCAAAAGACAGTGTTTGCCAGACTTGATTTTTAAAAGGATCCAATTATGGTGTGGCACCTGTGGCTCAAAGAGTAACCAGCCCCATATATCAGAGGTGGTGGGTTCAAACCTGGCCCCAGCCCAAAACTGCAACAACAACAAAATGAAACAAAAAAGGATCCAACTATGAGCTATCTATAGCAAGCAAATTTTATTTTTTTTAATTTTTTAAACAAGATAAAGTTTGTTGATGGAAAGATTAATGTACAATCTTTATCAGCAGAGTGGGGGGAACCTAAGCAGAAAGCCCCTAAAATTTTATTTTTTAATTTTGGTTGAAAGTAAAAGAAAGTTCTTCTGAGTAAAGTATCACAAAAATGGAGGAAAAAGTCTCCAACGTACACACCCCTATTATGAAACTAATCTATACCTTTTATATGAAAGCTATAACCTAATAACAACCTAAGGATACAGGGAAGGGGGAGGGAGGGGGAATGGGTGGAGGGAGGGGGATTCGAGGGTTCACTTCTGTAGTTCATCTTACAAGGGTACAAGTGAATCTTTCTATGAGTAGAATATGAATGTTTTAATCCAATAAGTAAGAAAATTACGTGACGGCTATGTTAACCAGTTTGATGGAAGTGTTTCAGATTGTTTGTGAAAACCCCACACTGTACCCCAGAAGTGCATTAATGTACACAGTTACTATTCAATAAAAAAAAAAAAGAAAATAAAAGAAAGTAAAAGAATGTCATGCCAAAGCTTTCATAAGAATGTTGGAATAGCTGTACTAAGATCAAACAAAATAAACCTTAAAATAAACATAATGTTCTTAGGAATGAAAGGAATATTTAGTGATAATCAAAAGGATCTATCTATCAGTAAGATATATCACTGATAAACATATATGTACCTAATAACAGAGCTCTAAAATACATAAACAAATCTGACATAAATGAAGAGGAAAATAGAGAATTCAATGATAATCATTGCAGATTTCAATATCCCACTTCTTAAGTTATGGGTAGAACAACTAAGAAAATATCAAAAAAATGCAAAATAATGGAACAACTTTATAAAACAAGGAGACCTAGCAGGTATTTATCACATACCACCTAACACCAGCACATGTTCTTCTCAAGGACTGTATGTAACATTCTCCAGGATAGACTATAAGATAGGCTATAAAACAAGCCTTAATGTCTGTAAAATAACTGAAATCTTAAAAAGTGTACTGATCATAATGAAATGAAATAATCAATAGCAAAAGAAAATTCAGGTAGTCCACAAATGTGAGTGAAACAAGACACTTCTAAATAACCAAAAAGTCAGAGAAAAAAAACACAGTAGAAATCAGAATACTTCAAGATCATTTAAATGAAGACACAACATATGAATATATAGGATACAGCTAAAACAGAACTTGAAGGAAAATTCACAGCTGTAAGTGCCTCCACTAAAGAAGCAGAAAAGTCTCAAATTAACAACATCATTTTCCTCCACAGATACTGGATAAAGAGGAGCAAACTAAAAATCGAAGAAAATCATCAAGATTAGAGTAGAAAGTAATAAAACCGACAATAGAAAATAATAGAGAAAATCAGTGAAACCAAACATTCATTCTTTAAAAAATTCAACACATTTTACAAACCTTTAGCAATGATTGCCAAAGGAAAAGGAAAGATGGCTCAAATTATTAAATAAGGAACAAAAGAGAGGACTTTGCTATTGAGCTTATAGGAATAAAAAGACCATAAGAAAATAGTATGGAAATTTAAATGAGAACCAATTAGATAACATAAATGCCTTGTATGAATCCCTAGAAACAAACATACTTCTGGAACCAATTCAGCAGGAACTATAACAAGTAAAGAGCTTGAATTAGTAGTTTTTAAACTTTCCACAAAGAAAAGCCCAGCCTCAGATAGCTTTACTGGCCAACACTACTAAACACTTACAAATAATTAGTGCTGAGACTTTAAAAAGTGTTCCAAAACAAGAGATGGGTATTACTTCCCAACTCATTCTATGGGACCAGTGTCATATGGATACAAAACCAGATACAGACCTCACAAAGAAAGCTACAGACTATAATGTACTTTGTTAATTCAGACACAAAAATCCTCAAAAAAAAATAGTAAATATAATCTAGCAACATATATCATGACCAAGTAGAATTTATCCTAGGAACATAAGGTCAATTTAACATTCAGAAATCAATTATATAATATACTATACTAATTGAATAAAGAACAAAACCCATATGTTCACCCTAACAGGCAAAGAAACAACTGCAACAATATGCAACAACTTTCAAAGTAAAGATAAATTAAGATTTGAGGGAACTTTTCAACCTTAAAAAGGGCATCAATGAAAAACCCAGAGCTAACATCATAGATAATGGTGAGAGAAGAAATGATTTCCCACTAAGATTAAACACGATGACTGGGTGTCCACTCCTGACACTTCCCTTCAACACTGTCCAGATACACACATTTGACACAAACTGTAACAAAATCCCAGCTGGATTTGTTGTAGAAATTAACTAGACGAATACTCAAATGCATAGGGAAGTTCAAGGGACGTAGAGTAGCCAAGATGATCTTCAAAAAAGAACAAACTTGAAGAACCCATACTTCCATATTTCAAAACCTGCCACAAAGCTTGAGAAATCAAAGTGCTTATTTGAATAATACCAACTGATTTTTTCAGAACAAAGAACTTTCGATGTGTATTGATGCAACAGTTTTTCAGGTGAAGACTTGCAAACGGACACAGGAGATAGCAAAATTATCCTGCATGCGTTTATCGACATGAACATCTTCTCTCAGTTCTGGATGTAAGTGCATATTTAGAAAATAAAATAAATAAAAATTCTTGCTTTAAGTTATGCCCGTATCACTACATAATTATTAAATATGTAAACACCTAACCTTTTCTTTGCCAGTTGCCTTTTTGAATTATCTTCGAGGGTTGCCAAACTAGAGTTTACAGGCAAAAATTGGTCTTGAACTTGCTCTTGTAGAACCACTGAGCAGACAATGCTTTTTTACATGTTTAAAGATGGAAGAAGAGGAAAGAGGGGGAGAAGGAGAAAATGTAGAAAAATAGTAAGATGATACAACTGAGACCACACGTGGTCGGCAAAACCTAAATATCCTTATCATCTGGTCCTTTACAGTGGACACCTGTCTCCCCTGATGTGCCCTCTGAGCTGTGCTCATTGGTGTGGAATGACTGCAAAAGAGCTCTGAGGCCTTTCCTGTTCTCATGTACTTTACAGTGAGATTTTGTAACTCCCCCATTAAGAAGTGGAATCTATTTCCGACTCCCTACATCTGGGCCGGACTTGTGCTTTTAATTTTAATTTTTATATTTAGGCCCAAAGAAAGCAGTGTTAATAATGGCAGGCCAGTACTGAGCCTGCTCTTGAGAAGTCTTGAGATTCAGGCTGCTTTCCTTGGGACTCATAAGAAGGCGCCTGGGCTGGCCAGCTGGCCAGTGGGGAAAGGAGAGGAGAGATGGAGCCCTAGCGTCCTGAAAGTTGACCCCTGGATACATGGGGTCAACTCACTTACTGGCATAACTTACCATCCACAGGTAACCATGACAGTAACTCCACCGCAGAGAAAGGACCACAACTGCCCGATCACCCTGTGAACAATAATACAAACATATTACTGGAAGGCTTATAAGTTTGGGGAAGTTTGTTGTACTGGTACACAAATGTAAAATAAAAGGAATAGTTAAACACCGTACACTCTGACTGTTCCTAATTGTACTTGCTCAACTTCTAGCAAGCTGGGGACAAGCAAGATGTTCACAGCAACTTTCATTTCTGAATTTGAGATAATAGGATTCCTGCAGCCCAGGGATTTGATTCCTGCTGCTAAATCTCCATATTAGCACTGCAAGTACACATTTTTCAAGCCTAGGAAACCCGGGATGAATCCCAAGTCCGGACACAAAGTTCGGTGCATATGTGAGTATTTCGTGACGTGTAGCCAACCCTTGGCTCAGGCTTCCTCTCAAAAGTCTCCCTGTCTCTCTCTCTCTCTTCACTTCATTCCATTATACGTTTCCTTACAGTGTTGGGAAGGAAAGTTTTCCTCTATCAGATTAGATCCCAGTCAGGAGCCAGCAAATGAACTGGCAAAAACAGACTGAAGGGAGAAAAGACACAATTCACCCCCACACACGTGGGAGCTCACCAAAGCTCCGAACCACTGGGGTGAGGGTTTCTACGCCAGCCTGATGACTGGGGGCTGCACTGAGAAGATGGGGGTTCTGAGGAAGTTCCTTGCTACCGTTTGCTTGCAAGGTTAAGCTGCTGAAGGTCTCATTCATCTCTGACTGCAAACTTCCTCCCAGCGGGGTTTAAGGCAGCTGAATTCTCTTGAGTTTTTGCCTCAGTTGGATAAAGGAAGTTCAGATAAGATTCTTTCTGCATCTGCTGAGAGCACTGTTAGTTCTTTCAGCAACATGTTTAGATCAAATCATGACCCCCCCATAGAAACAAAAACAAAAACTAAAAACATTGAAGCCCTAATTCCCATATTTCAGCATGTGACTTTATTTGAAAATAGGGTCATTGCACATACAACTAGTTAAAATGAGGCTGTACAGTAGCAGGGTGGCCCCTAATCCCTAATCCACTGTGATGGGAGTCCTCATAAGAACACAGCCCTGTGACAAGGACACACGCAGAGCTGTCGTGCGGCTGTGAAGGCAGAGATTGGTCACTCAGCTGTAAGCCCAGGAGCACCGATGCTGGCTGGAAATCAGCAGACGCTTTCAGAGGGAGCACAGCTCTGCCAACACCTTGACTTCAAACTTGCAGCCTCCAGAAATATCACTGGTTTTAAGCCATCCTGCTTGTGACACTTTGCTATGGCAGCCCTAGGCCACTAACACCCAGAGTGCAATTGCCTTAGATGACATTTTAGGTGCATCTGCATGCTGTCTGTCCCCATGACTGGACTGTGGGCTCTGAGTGAGGACACAGGCTGTTTTGGGCACCACACGAAGTGGGGTTCGTAGTAAAAATAGTAAACATTTACTATGCACCGGCTCCAATGCTAAGGGCATTACACATATTAGATTCTTAATCCACACAACAACCTCATGAGAAAAGTATTATTTTATCCCCATTTTCACTGATCATTTGAGTAACCCTTTCACAATCACACAGCAGGGGCAGAGCAAGGATTCAAACCTGGGCAGGAAGGGGAGGTCCCTTCGCCTGTGCTCATGCCACTCTGTGTTTCTCTATGGTTTTCATCACATCCCAAGCTGTCATCAGAATCTGTCTCCTTGCACTGTCTTCATTTTTTCAGTGGCTCTCTTCATTCATTTCTACATTGGAAGAGGTGGCGAGGGATTCTGTGCAGTTTCACCATCACCTTATACACTTTCAGACCCTTTTTTTCATTTCACTTATTGAATTCTGGGGAACCCATGTGCCCCTGACATTAGACATTTATCTAAAAAATGTGGCAGCCCTTTTTACGCCCACTCATTAGTTATTAACTTCCAAAGGAAGAACTTTGTTAATATGAGTCCCTTTTTATTTTTTTCCCTTCTATCTAAACTCTTTTTTTAAAAAAAAAATTTGGATTAATGTAAGGGTTCAAATGATTAGGTCACAGTGTGTGCATTTGTCAGGCAAAGTCCCTGTTGTAGTTGTTTCCCTTTTTGCCATACATGCTTGGCATGTCTCAGATAAATCACCAAAAGGTTTATCTCACTTCCCTACCTCTCCTTCTGTGGGGGTTGGGCTCCAGCAGGTATTATTCTTCTTCCCAGCCAATGGGGCAGGGCCCAGGACTCTTCATGACCAGTGGACTCAGTATTCCACAGAAGTCTGCCAGATTCAAACTTGCAGAGGATGAATTATTACAATAAATTATTAACCCAGCTGGTGCTCCATTTTCATGACAAAAAAGGCAGGAAGAAATGTCATAATTAGTTAGACTGATTAGAGATCATTTTAGACTTACAGAGCAGTTGCAAAAATAGTAAAGGGAGTGGCTATGGCCAAGTGAGAAGATCAGTGAATTTTGTCCTCCAAAAGTGAGTATAAAGTCTAAAAAAGCCTTCAGAAACTACTATTTTGGTCCTTTGTAATTTGATAAACTGCTCAGTTTTTGAGTAGGAGCCAGGGTAAAATGAGGCATTCTTGCTTGGGGGTCTTTACCCCCATACCAGTCACTATGGAGGTTCTGCTGGGCCAAGGCTTTCTATCCTCTGCCATGGTCAAGGAAGAGCACTTGACAGAGTGATGGATGCCCACAGCCCACAGCATCATCAGGGAAATGACCTTTCAGAGGGAGGCTGGTAGAAGAAAGCTAACTTTCTTTTCCATGAGCTCGAGGGTCTGTAATGGTTGGGAAGCACATGTTCCTAGTTCAGGCTGCACCTTAATGCTGTGGCACTCAGAGGGCTCAAGTTATCCTCTCCCTCCTGTCTGACCCTGGGGGTTCACATGTGCACACCAGAGATTCCACTGGGCCCAGGGAAAGCAGAAGCCTGGCAGACTTGAAAATTAACTGAGCTCTGACTGTGCTTACCTCCCCCCACACTTATCCATTAGCAGGGGATGGAGCCCTTATGGTCTGGAATTGATTAGCTATAATAGGGCTAGGTTGAGACAGGTACAACCCCTAAGAAGTAAGCTTGAAAACAAGAATTCAATGGCTTGGCGCCTATAGCTCAAGTGTTAGGGCACCAGCCACATACACTGGGGCTGGGGGGTTCAAATCCAGCCCAGGCCAGCCAAACAGCAATGACAACTACAGCCAAAAAATATCCAGGCATTGTGGTGGGCGCCTGTAGTCCCAGCTACTTGGGAGGCTGATGTAAGAGAATTGCTTAAGCCCAAGAGTTGGAGGTTGCTGTGAGCTGTGACACCATGGCTCTCTACCCTGGGCAACAGCTTGAGACTGTCTCAAAAAAATGAAAGAAAAAAGAATTCAATAGCAACAACACAGAACCTCTTAGCCAAAATATCAGTGGCTACACATCACAGGAGACAGACTATGTTGGCCCAGAAGAGTTATTAAATAAGCACACAGCATCAATAAAAACCTCCTGGGGAAATAAACAGCAGAATACAGAGTTGCCATAAAATGTTTGTTATCAAAAATCTTTACTATTCATCAAAAATTACGGATAGACAAAGAAACTGAGACTTTAACCAAGACTTGTGGGGGAACAGCAGATAGAATCTGTCTCTAAAGGGATCCACTTGATGATTTACTAATCAAAAGACATATGTTATACATATATCCATAGAATTAAAGGCATCCAAGTTTAAAGAATTTACATATAACAGCAATGAAAATATACAAATAATAAAAAAAGAACCAAATGGAAATTTTGGAGTTAATAAGTAAAACAACCTGACATGAAAAATTTACTAGAGGGTAAATATTTGAGCAGGTAGATGAAATAATTAGTAAACATAGAGACAGATGAACAGAAATTATCCAATATAAAGAACACAGAGACAAAAATAAACACCGTCTCAAAGAGCCGTAGGCATAAATGCAGTGTACCAACATGAGCATGCATAGGAGTCCCAGAAAAAGGAGAGAAAAGGGAGGAAAAAAATATGAAGAAATAGAGCAGAAAATTTCACAAACATGATTAGTGCATCAATGTGTACACAAAGAAATTCGACACACCTCATTGAGCAAAATCTGTATGAGATTATGTATTGTATGTTTCATTTACATGAATACCTACAAAAGGCAAATTTAAGAGAGAAAACAAATTAATAAGCTTCTTGGGGCTGGAGGTGGGAGCAAAGATTGACTGCAAATGGATGTGGGATACTTTGCAGAGGGATGGAAACATCTAGGCCTGTATTGTGACAGAGCACAATACAACTCAAAGTCAATAAAATCATTGAATTGCATATTTGCAATGGGTTAATATTTTAGATATAATTTGTTTACGGAATAAATTAATCTAATCTATGTCAGAAGACATCCAACGCTGTTTTGTTGCATTTGTTCACCTGAGAGGATACCCAGGAAAAGTGAGTTCTGAGAGAACAGAGATCTTGCAGAAGAGATCTTCCCAAGAACACACCTGCAAGGTCCTCCCCATGGTGACTTGGGTCTTAGGAATTCATAAAACTTAACTTCCTGGGACCTGGAAACTAAGGTTTGCTTCTGTTTCTGTTAAAGCCTGCACCTGCCTTCTCCAGCTTGGTCCAGACCTTACCAGTGAAAAGCATACTTGTGGACAAGGAGCCCTTGGCTAGAGATAAAAGGTAAAGGACAGAGCCAGTTGGGGTTCTCAGCCATTATTGGACTCCAGTTCACCATGGCTCCACCAGCTGAAATAAAGCCCTTCCTCTTTCAAACATGGATGTTCGGGTGTGCTTTCTCCCCACTGGGCCTCATTTTCCTACAACATTGACACTCTATTGTCAATAGATGTCTTTCCATCCCAGAACTTCCCAGTAATTATCCTGAGTGCTGTTTTTGTGACTTTGACAGTTTTGTTCAAATTTTAAAAAATATGTGCTCAGCCTGTGATCTCATTTTTACTTCTTTATATATTTCACACAAAGCTATTCTGCATTCTGTATCTGACAATCTTAATATCTGCAGTCCATGTCTGAAAATTTTGACACCATTGATTTAAATCCATTGTTTCTGGTAGCTTGCCATCTTCTCCGACTTCTCTGACTAGTGATGATTTATGTTAACTTGAAATAAACTGACTGGACATTTTTCCTTCAAACGGCAAGATAATCCCTTCCTTTTGCCTCTAGGGAAACTGTAATATGCCTTTTCTCAGTGACTATACTTTGTCTCCTTTTTTGGTGACAGTTTTTCAATAAATAAAACATGTATGTCCAACAAGTTTCATTAATACTGCCTTTCTCTCATTGTTGTCCTCTGGCTTGTCTGAGAAAACACCACCTTTCCAAGAGTCATCTGTGTGCACTTGATGTGTTCACCTCTCATCATAGCAACAGTCTGAGTCTGGTCACTGGAAATGAAGGAGTCCCTCTGAAGATGTTTGATCCTTATTGAGATTGTTGCTTATATACTATTGCTTTCCTTTTCCAATTTCACCCAGAATCTTTAGTTTCTAAAAATATTCCATTTCTACAATCTAAACATTTATCTAATAATAGAAATAACATAATAGGGCTATACCTATTAAGGATTAACCTAGGTGATCAGGGTAAGGAGGGTGGTGAGGTTTGATTCTCCTGTTCAAAGTGTCATTGAGATTGGCCTCCCCACCAAGAGAAAATGGAGGATTGAATGATGGTTTTCAAATTTACAACAAAGTTTCTATGGATTAAAAAAGATTGCAGATAATATTTGTTCCATTTTCCATCTCTAGCACAGTGGAAATTTATCTAAAATTGCTCACATATTTTAAACTTATGCCAAATATCAAAAATATCATGGTAATATAATTCTAATCAATATAGCAATTGCATTTATAATGACCTTTAGTTTATTCCATTTTATTAAACATGTAGAATTATATATTAATACTTTATTAATATATTTTATCAATGTTTTTTAAAAAAGAATCATTGTCTTTATTCTATTTTTCTGCATTGAAATGCCAACTAATTTTATATTACTGCCTGCATTTGTCCATTAAAACAGACTGAGAAAATTAGGGCCATGAATTTTGGAGGTTTCTTCAAATTGTAACAAATAGTAAAACTTGCAATCTTTTTCTGTGTCTTAAAGGGAACACGCAAGCAAATTCTTAGTTTTGTTTTGTTTTTGAGACAGGGTCTTACTTTCTCACCCTTAGTAGAGTGCCATGGGGTCACACATTACAGCAACCTCAATTCCCTTGCCTCAGCCTCTCAAGTAGCTGGGACTATTGGGGGCCACCACCATGCCTGGCTATTTTTTAGAGATGGGGGTCTTGTTCTGGCTCAAGCTGGTCTTGAACTCCTGAGCTCCAGCAATCTACCCACCTTGGCCTCCCAAGTGCTGGAATTACAAGCATGAGCCACCGTGCCCAGCCTTCTTAGTTTATTTTATATTGAAACTGTTTTCTGATGTCTAGTTTGAGATGATAAAAATTATACTTGAAAATTTCTGTATATTCATTTAAAATTAGTTTAAATTTTTTAAAGTTTTAAAAGGTTGTACAAATGTTTGTTACATGAATACCTTTTGTAATGCTTAAGTTGAAGCTTTTAGTGTTCCTATTGCCTGAATAGTGTTTCTTGTACTGGGCAGATAGGTAGATTTTACCTCTTCCCTCCTCCCCTTTCTTCTTGATCATCTAGGACTCCTACATCTCTTCGTGCCTGTGTATGACCTTCCATTAGCTCCCAATTGCTAGAAAGTACATTTGGTGTTTGTTTTTCCATTCCTATGATTCCTTAATTGGAAAATGGTCTCCTTCAATGCTTTTTTGAGCAGTATGAAATACACACTTAAATGGGAACTTGAAAATTTTAATAGCAAAGATGGCTTGGGATAAAGGCAGCTTGACCATGTTGGACATCCAGGGGATTATAACTTGTTTTGACTTAAAGTCCTTTAAAGAATCTGAGAAAATGAACATCACCTATAAGCACCCCACACATATTTTCAAAAGAACTTTAATAAAAAGGCTCTCAAAATTAGTGTCCACACCAAAGGCCTGATAATCCCTCAGGGCCTGTGGTCTCCAGAGGGTCCCACAAGACTTCCTCCCACCCAGTCGTGATTGCAGGAGTGCTGCAAAACTGTCCTCCCATCTCAGGGGACATCTGTCAGGACTCTGGCCTGTCCTCCGCCCCCAGGCCCCATCTGGCTCCAGACACCTCTTGGCTCTTCATTTTTTACAAAGAAGTGTGCGTGTTTTTTTAAATAGTACTTTGTCTTCCTGAATGAACTTACATCTATGAGTGGTTCTCAACCTTTATTATGCATCGAAATCACCCTGTGAGGGACATCTCTGTACATCTTAAAACAAATAAGGAGAGGGATCAAATAAACAACCAAGGGAAAGGCTAGAAAGTTTTAAGGCACTGGGCTCTCCATTCTTCTGTTTTCCATCAAAACCCAAGCTACTTCCTTCCCTCCTCACTACCTAATTTCCTCACATTCCTGGAAAAATTGGGATGTTCTTTATGGCATACAAATTGCACATTGTTGGCCAGGCATTGTAGCGGGCACCTGTAGTCCCAGCTACTTGGGAGGCTGAGGCAAGAGAATCACCTAATCCCAGGAGTTGGAAGTTGCTGTGAGCTGTGTGATGCCACGGAATCTACCGAGGGTGACAAAGTGAGACTCTGTCTCTAAAAAAACCCCAAAAAGCAAATTGCACACTGTTAGGGTCTCCCTTACCACTGTACTCATAAAAGGAAGGAATGTCAAGATACATATGATTTTCCTTTGCAGCCAGACTATTTTCTAGGACACAGATGTGATGAACGTACTCAGAATCTGCTCTTTTTCACTCAGTTCTTTAACATGGACCTAAGCTTTAGTATACAGGTGAGAGTAGGAGCTTTTTCAGGCAGGTCCACCATACATTACCTTTGCCGCTCACACTGCTGTTTTCCAAGACTCAGTTTTAAGTGCTTACTCCAAGATTCTGAATTGCGTGATGATGAACAGACCCTCTGATGATATATGATTTATAAACATGAATTCTAACTGATTTATTTTGAATGGCAGCAGGACTAATATTTATCCTGGACTAATGATTGAAGCAAGTATCCAAAGGGGAATAAGATAGAGTCAGTCAGGCTATGGCTGATGACTAGTCTAGTCAGTTTAGGATTTCCATCTGAAATCAATTGCACAAAATTGATACAAAAATAAGGTAAGTTAACAGTGGGGAAATGCAGTAGAGATAGACGCCCCCAAAACCTTTCTTAGCTATTTGTGAAGTTAGAGTGCACTTTGAAACATAAAAATAGTGTGTCCAACAGGCCAACTCAGGAACAGGTAATAGAGATAATAATCTTGACAGAAATCTGGGAGGTAGTGACGCACTATGGAACACGTTAATGGTATGATGTTTGTTTTGATGATGATTCTCTTTGGTTATTCTTTTGATTGTTATATTTAACTTACTTACATGTTGTTGATAACGGAAGTATCATGTATTTTTAGATTGCTTTGAAATTATCCTTTACGTAAGCTGTTGGAGTTTGTTGCACAGGCAGAACAGTCGTAAAGACGCTGCTCTCACTGTTGTCCAGAATTGCCAGCCTTCTGCCAAAGTTTGGTGGACCCATCCCCATCTCTGTACATTGGCCGGCAGTGAAAGGTGGCTAGATGGTCTTCATCTGGTAGCACAAACAGGCAAGTCCTTTCCTGATAATTCTGGAAAATTTATAGAAAAATATTGCTTACTGAGCTAAGTGTCATGACCCACAAGCTAAGATATTCCAAAGCTGCATCTGTCAAGCTTAATGCTTTCACAAATTGATTTTCTTCATATTAGAGAGAGTTATAACTAAGCCACTGGTACCAACTGTCTGGAATCACAGCATCTTAATGTTGCCACAGACCAGCTTCCACTGTCCAGACTGCACTTCTGATATTTCTCTCCGTTGGTGACATTTCCATAATTGCACCACTATCTCATGGACAGGTTAGTCCTTCTAACCCGCTAGCTCTGGTATATGTGGCTGGCACCCTAGCCATTTGAGTTATAGGCACTGAGCTGGAAACTCTATTTTTTTTTTGGAGGTAACAAATAATTGTGATTTTAATTTGCATTTTTTATTAAATTGTAAACACATAGATCATATATACATTAATGCATTTATGGGGTACAAGAATGGAGATTAAACTTTACCTTCTTTAGTTTCCAGGATCTGTGGTTTCCTGACCTTTTCATTTAATCAGTGAATTAGTCCATACACATGATCCAGGATGAGTTATTTCTGGGAAGTTTCCTAAAAGTAATTCAATTTGCCTGTAGTTTGTTGGTTCTTGTACCTTTTACTGAGATGACAACTTATTTTTCTTAATTTTTGTTCATAAAGTACAACCTCCATCTATGTATCTAATCAATTCTTTAGACTTTTCCAACAAAATATAAAAACAAGTTCATAAGCATGAATATATAGAATGAAATAAACATCTGATTAACCACCATTTTAGGTATTTTGATCTTAGCATTTGATATTAGAAAATATAGAACCTTTTCTATAGTGGTAGGAAACTCATTAATTTTTTTTTCCCCAGAGGCAGAGTCTCAAGCTGTCACCCTCCGTAAAGTGCTGTGGCATCACAGCTCACAGCAACTTCCACCTCTTGGGCTAAAGCAATTCTCTTTCCTCAGCCTCCCAAGTAGCTGGGACTACCAGTGACCAACACAACACTCAGCTATCTTTTGGTTGTAGTTGTCATTGTTGTTTGGTGGGCTGGGGCTGGATTTGAACCTGCCAGCTCTGGTGTATGTGGCTAGCACCCTAGCCATTTGAGCTATAGGCACCAAGCTGGAAACTCATTTTTTTTTTTGAGGTAAGAAATAATTGTGATTTTAATTTGCAATTTTTATTAAATCATAAACACATAGATCATGTATGCATTAATGCATTTGTGGGGTACAATGTGCTGATTTCATATAGAATTAGGAACACTTACATCACACTATTTAATATATACCTCATCTCCTTTACTTAATTATTGTGTTAAGACATTTATACTCTATACTAATAGATCCAACATGTACTCTTGCATTATGCATCATAAGTGTGATCTCACCATTCACCCTCCCTTGATGTGACCTCCCCCATCACTCCTCCCCCCCTTCATCTTGGGCCATAGTTGTGATCTATTCTTCATATGAAAGTGTGAGTGATTGTAAATTGGTTTCATAATAGTACTGAGTACGTTGGATATTTTTTTTTCCATTATTGAGATACTTTACTAAGTAGGATATGTTCCAGCCTCATCCATGTAAAGGTAAAAGAGTTAAAGTCTCCATCTTTTTTAAGGCTGCATAATACTCCATGGTTATATATACCACAATTTATTAATCCATTCATGGGTCGATGGGTACTTCTTTCATGAGCTGCAATGAGCAATCTGGCACAAATGTCTTTGTTATAAAGTGTTTTTGGTCTTTTGGATATACAGCTAATAGAGGAATTACGGGGTCAAACAGCAGGTCTACTTTTAGATTCCTGAGTATTCTACATACTTCTTTCCAAAAGGGACGTATTAGCTTGCACTTCCACCAGCAGTGCAGAAGTGTTCCCTTTTATCCATACCCACAATAATATCTGTAGTTTTGGTATTTTGTTATGTGAGCCACTCTTACTGGAGTTAGATGATATCTCAAAGTGGTTTTGATTTGCATTTCTGTGATGATTAAAGATGATAAGAATTTTTTCCTGTGTCTGTAGGCCATGTACCTTTCTTCTTCAGAGAAGCTTCTGTTCAAGTCCCTTGCCCATAATGAAATGGGATTGCTTGTTCTTTTCATATTAATAAGTTTGAGTTCTCTGTGGATTCTGGTTATCAAACCTTTGTCAGAAGCATAACCTGCAAAGATCCTCTCCCATTCTGAGGGCTGTCTGCTTGCTTTACTTACTGTGTTCTTGGCTGTGCAGAATTTTTTTAGTTTGATCAGATCCCAGTAATGTATTTTTGGTGTTGCTTCAATTGCCTGGGGGGC
>CAUYTI010081812.1:0-14774 GCA_963575145.1 Galago senegalensis
GAGAGCAAAAACAGATCTCACTCTCAGAGAACTCTTGGATAACTCGAAGAAAACTAATATTCGCCTTATAGGAATCCCTGAAGGTGATGAAATGGCTTCACAAGACACAGAGGCTCTTCTTCATGAAATTATGAAAGAGAAGTTTCCAGACATGCCAAGAGATTCTGAAATTCAGATAGCAGATAGTTTCAGAACTCCAGCACGACTCAACCCGAACAAGACATCCCCCAGACACATCATAATTAACTTCACTAAAGTTAAGATGAAAGAAAAAATTTTGAAAGCAGTTCGACGTAAGAAATCCATAACCTACAAGGGGAAGAGTATTAGGATGACTACAGATCTCTCAGCTGAAACGTTTCAGGCTAGAACAGGATGGTCATCAACTTTTAATCTAAAACAAAATAACTTTCAACCCAGGATCCTGTATCCAGCTAAACTGACTTTCATCTATGATGGAGAAATTAAATACTTTAATGACTAAAGCAATAACTGAGAAAATGACATGAAGGCTGTGTTGACCAGTCTGATGGAAGTAGTTCAGAATGCATGTGAAAACCCCACACTGTACCCCAGAAGTGCATTAATGTACATAGTTAACATTCAATTAAAAAATAAATAAAAATTAAAAAAAAATACTTTAATGACATTCACACATTGAAGAAATTTGCTATAACTAAACCAGCTCTCCAGGAAATTCTCAAACCTATCCTCCATAATGACCAGTGCAATCCTCCACCACAAAAGTAAACCCACCCAGAAACTTTTGATCAAATTCAAACTTCCACAAGAGCAAAAGGATTAAAAATGTCTATTGGACTTTTGAACAACTCGATGCCCAAAATTTTACCAGGCTTATCAATAATTTCTATCAACGTGAATGGCTTAAATTGTCCTCTAAAGAGGAACAGATTGGCTGATTGGATACAGAAACTCAGACCAGACATAAGTTGTATACAAGAATCTCACCTTACCTTAAAAGACAAACATTGACTCAGGGTGAAGGGATGGTCATCTATATTCCAGGCTAGATTTTCTATTTTAGTGTAAATGGGGCCTCACCCTATTCAGGCTAGTCTCAAACTCCTGAGCTCAAGCAATCCACTCACCTTGGCCTCCCAGAGAGGTAGGATTACAGGTGTGAAAGTTGAACAGAATGTATATATTATTTACCATACCCCCCGCCTCCACACATGTATAGCCTCACCCATCATCCAATCTCCCAAAAGAGTGATACATTTGTTAAATAAATATGCTATTTATTTTCTCATTCACTCCAATATTAATTGAGTACCTACTATGTGCTATTGTGAATAAACAGATATTAGAAAAGAAATTACAACTAATCCTTAAAGTTAAAAAACAATTCAAGAATCAAACTAAAACATAACAAGAGAAAGAAAAGGAGAGAACAGACTACTTAAAGATCAACTATCTTTCTCTTTGTTAGATCTACAACAGCATGTGACATCCCTTTGAGGCCTCTGCTCCCATCAGAAAATCATCAAAACAAGATGCTGTGTTCTCAAGTCCTAGATGAGCCTCATGAAAATTAAGCTGATGACCAGCCTGAGCCAAAGCAAGACCTCATCTGTAAAAACAGCTGGGCCTTGTGGTGGGTGCCTGTAGTCCCAGCTACTTGGGAGGTTGAGACAAGAGGATCACTTAAGCCAAAAGTTTGAGATTGCTGTGAGCTATGATGGCACAGCACTCTATTAAGGGTGACAAAGGGAGACTCTGTTGCAAAAAAAGAAATAAGAAAGAAAAAAAAAGAAAATTAAGCTGGTGAAACCAATGGCACAAATATTGGGTATACTAAATCTTGCAATAAAGATGTAAGAGAATAGAATGTTAGAATGATAAAGAATGTTTTTAAAAATCTGTTACAAAGGGCCAAGAGTGGGGGCTTAGGCCTGTAATCCTAGAACTCTGGGAGGCTGAGGTGGGTAGACTACTTGAGCTCACGAGTTCAAGACCAGCCTGAGCCAGAGTAAGAGCCTGTCTCTAAAAACAGCCAGGCATTGTGGTGGGCACATGTAGTCCTAGCTACTCGGCAGGCTGAGGCAAGTGAATTGCTTGAGCTCAAGAGTTTGAGGTTGCTGTGAGCTATGACCCCCATGGCATTCTACTGAGGGCAAGAAAATGAAACTGTCTCAAAAAAAAAAAAACCATTACAAAATAATTTGCTCAGCTCGGCACCTATAGCTCAACTGGCTAAGGCGCCAGCCACGTACACCTAAAGTGGCGGGTTCGAATCCCCAGCCCGGACCCGCCAAACAACAATGACGGCTGCAATCAAAAAATAGCCGGGCGTTATGGCGGGTGCCTGTGGTCCCAGCTACTTGGGAGGCGGTGGCAAGAGACTCGCTTGAGCCCAGGAGTTAGAGGTTGCTGTAAGCTGTAATGCCACAGCACTCTACCCAGGGGGACAGCTTGAGGCTCTGTCTCAAAAAAAAAAAAAAAAAAAAAAAATTTGCTCATGAGAATCAAATAAAAAATAAGAGTAAACCAAACTTGCATATGCTTCTAGGATAAAGAGCTTTCTTTCTAATCATTCATTCAATCATTCATTTCTTCATCCATTTGTCCACTATTCATTTGGCTAGTTGGCCATCAAACATCATTAAGTGTCTGTTATATACACAGACCACTCTGCTAAATAGTATAAAAAGATGACAAATGTAGGTCACTCTTAAGTAACCTATAGTTCAGGACTGGAAGGAAAATATAATTGTAAGGCAGAAAAGTTACTTTCTGCACAAGGATTAGGGAGGGTTTTATGGAGGACAAGTGTAATCAACTGGGCCTTAACACACAAAAGATGTGGACATATAGAATGTGATGAGAGCACAGGGCAGGGTGGAGGCAATGGGTTGAATATTATAAAGAGGCTTCATGGAATCCAGGCTTTATCCCAAAGTCTAGAATTCTGTTAATAATTCAACCCATTTAACTCATAAACATTGACTACCTCCCATTTCTAAACCATAAAATGGAGATTATGGCCCTCCTCCCTGACTGGGATTTTGTGAAGAGTAATTAATGTTTACAAAGGAACAATATACCCAGAGGAAGTTTCTTTTCCCAAATTTTAAAAGGTAGAAAAGAATTCTACACATTACATTTTCTCCTTAAAAAATCCTGCATGAGCCAAAACTTTTTCTAGTCAATCTGATGAATAAATAACTAAAATAATTTCTCAAAGTATCACAGAATTCTTTAGCCTCCTTATCTGTGTCCTAATATTACTGAGCTAACAACAGAGGCAAGACACAGCAACTGCCTGGGAGGTTAAGTAGTAAGACAGAAAATACACTTAGGTGAAGTAGCTTGATGCCACCAGACTATAAGCCAATTCTTAACATAAAAAAAGTAATTCTCAGACACTGGAAGGTACATTACAATGGATATAGTTCACTTCATACAGATGAGGGAACTGAGGCTGGGAGAGATAGAGGACTGCCCAAGATTGCCTAGTTAATGGCAACCTAGAACTGCTATTTCTGGTCCAACATTGTTTTAAGTCAGAGAGGCTAAAGCTCCTAAGAAGAATCCTACATATAGAACTATTCTATATAGCTCTCACAGTATTTTTTAAATTACTCTGAATTTCTCAGACAAGAGATAATACAGAGACTGATTTGTCACAGGCACCAACCATTTTCTAACTCTTATAGGCCTAATTCATATAGTCATGCTACCCACCTGGCTCTGGTAGGCAAACAAGTTCTGACTCCTGCTTCACACTTTGCTGCTTGCTGAATTTATTTAATCAAAGAAGTTATTTCCCTACCATCCCAAATCTCAAAGGCCAAGGATTTTTATGGAGTAATATTAGAGTAATATTACCTCAAATATTTGAGGTATACCCTAATATTTAAGGTATATTTTTAAATACCCTAATATTTAAGGTAATAATAAATAATAAATAATAATAATAAATAATAAATACCCTAATATTTAAGGTATATTTTTATACCTTATAAATATATATTTATATTTAAGGTAAATATTTGAGTAATACTTCCATATTATATCTTTCTGTGAGACATTTTATAAAAACACAGAGATAATCAATTTGCTCAGGATTACAAAGCCAATTACCAAGGGTGTCAGTTCTAGTCCTCAGAATTCCTGACTCAGTTCAGAAGTCTTTTTTTTTTTTTTTTTTTTGAGGTTGCTGTGAGCTATGGTGAAGGGATGAGATAAGAGTCTCACTTTCTTGCTCTGGTAGACTGCCA
Organism: Galago senegalensis; assembly: GCA_963575145.1. Classification (NCBI taxonomy): domain Eukaryota; kingdom Metazoa; phylum Chordata; class Mammalia; order Primates; family Galagidae; genus Galago; species Galago senegalensis. The sequence continues at coordinate 4,242 of CAUYTI010081812.1, forward strand.
TGGCATCATAGCTCATGGCAACCTCAAACTCTTGGGCTTGCAATTCTCTTGCCTCAGTCTCCTAAGTAGCTGGGACTACAGGTGCCTGCCACTACACCCACCTATTTTTTAGAAACAGGGTCTCACTCTTGCTCAGGCTGGTCTGGAATTCATGAGCTCAAGCAATCCACCTGCCTCAGCCTCCCAGAGTGCTGGGATTACAGGTGTGAGCCACCGTGCCTGGCCTGAGAATGTAATTTTTATGCTTACAAAAATGATGTTTAGGGCATATTCATTACTATTACTGATGGAAGTGTAAACTAGTATCTTTCCAGAAACTAATTACACATATTTATTGAAAACCTTTAAAAAGTTCTCAGCCTTTCTCCTAGTAAATTCATTTTGATGTGCATGTTTCTTTCTCCTACTCCCATCACCAGCAAATGAATCCAACAAACTTGAAATCAACAAGAATTTATAATTGGCCTTAAGATGGTATCCTGGAACTTTTCTTCATCCATTATATATTCAAGATAGCATTCTAGTCTCATATAGACCTTTACAATACAAGCTTTTTAATAAATACGTTCCCAGCTAGAAGTCTACCAAATCATCATCAAAGATAATTTTTAAAACTTTTTTTTTTTTGTCCGTGGCTGGGTTTGAACCTCTGGTATATGGGGCTGGCGCCTTACCCTTTTGAACCACAGGCGCTGCCCTAATTTAATTTTTTAATGGCCAAATTAAATACCTATGGCTAGGATCCTTTTGTGTTTCATAAGCATGATGACTATGTTTTCTTGCTATTGTATGAGATGTGCCTCCCTCAAACTTTGTTATAATATTGGCACATTACTTGTCTAATGCTGAAAAAGAAAGAAAAATAATTCTTATGCCTACTGACAAGCTGAATTCTGGTATAACAAAAAAAGGTACCTATTAAAAACTTAATTTGGAATTAATTCATAGAATTAATAATAATAAATTCAAGGAATATAAATCTTAAATGATGGATACTTTTTATATTTTGTGCATATCTTTGTAATTCAAACATATGCCAAATCCTATGTTAGTTGTTATTTTATTGGGTGCCTAACATGTATTGAAGACAAAGAAGAAAGAATGAATTTGAAAAGAAACAGAAAACATATTTTCCTATTATTTTTCAGAAAGGTTTTAGCTACTTTCTATAGTAGTCAAGGAAACAGATTAGTGTTGACTATACATGATATACTATAATATTCAAATATTAGTTATGCTGAATATATGTGTAGAAATTTTTTGTTTACGTACAACAGACTGAAAAAACTATACATTAAAGTTGTTTTTTTTTTTTTACTTTATCGCCCTCTGTAGTGTGCCATAGCATCACAGCTCACAGCAACCTCCAACTCCTGGGCTGAGGCGATTCTCTTGTCTCAGCCTCCCAAGTAGCTGGGACTAGAGGAACCTGTCACAATGCCCGGCTATTTTTTTTGTTGCAGTTTGGCTGGGGCTGGGTTCGAACCTGCTACCCTTGGTATATGGGTCTGGCGCCCAACCCACTGAGCCACAGGAGCTGCTCACATTAGAGATATTTTAAGTTCTCCTAAGAGTAAACTATGAAAACGTCATCCTGTTGATTAGGATTCACCCATAACAGGATATCAAAATTTAAATCATAGAGGATGAGTGAACTCTTTTCCTGCTCCTGTTCCAGACTAACTCCTTATTCAATGTTCTGAGATGTAGCCCCATCAATTATCCCCTTTCTCACTTTTATCTTCTGTCTCCTCTTCCACACCTATCCCTTTGGCTCATTTCCCTCAACATAAAAACATTTTAAATCTATTATATACTCTAAAACCATAAAAATCTTTTGACTCTGCATTCCTCCATCTAAATACAATCATTTTTCTCCCTCCATTTTCAGGAACACTTCTGAAAAGGAAGACTCCATATTTTACTGTTTCTATTTGATACATTCATTTCTTCTTTCACCTACTACAATCAGGCTTTTCTGTCCCACTTCTTCACTGAAACTACTCTAGCCAAAGTGACTGGTGGCTTCCACATTACTAATTTCATAACACTTTTCTTGAGGCTGGGAGCTGTGGTTCACGTCTATAATCCCAACACTCTGAGAAGCCAAGGCAGGTGGATTGCCTGAGCTTATGAGTTTGAGGCCAGCCTGAGCAAGAGTGAGACCCCACCTCTAAAAATAGCCAGGCGTTGTGTGGGCACCTGTAGTCCCAGCTACTTGGGAGGCTGAGGCAAGAAAATAGCTTGAGCCAAAGAGTTTGAAGTTACTGTGAGCTATGACACTAGGGCACTCTACTGAGGGCAACAAAGTGACACTCTGACTCAAAACAGAACAAAATAAAACATAATACCTTTCTTTGTCTTATTGAATTTCTCAGCTGTACTTGACAAAACTGGACCATTCACTCCTTTTTAAACCTTTTTGCAAATACTATTCACCACTGGCCTTCCACAAACTGGTTTCTGATTAGTCCTTTTCATTCTCTTTGTCACATATTCCTATTCTACTTTTATCCCTTAAATACAGTGGTTCCCTGGGTTCTGCCCTTGGCATCTATCTTTGTGTCCATTCCTTTAGTGATCTCATCTCTCTCAAAATTTCAACAAAAGCTGACAAATTTACATCTAAGTTTTCATCCCCAGGCCTCTTGGATATCCTACTGACAAACAGGAACATATTTACGTGAATATTCCACAGGATTACACACTCAACATGTCCACAACTGAACTCATCTTCCTGCCCAAAATTTTACTTCTTATGTTTTTATCAATGGTATCCACCATTTACTCAGCCCAACCAACCAACCTCAAAATCTTTGATAGTTAACTAGTCTTCTCCTCCTTCCTCACCTCATAATCCATCATCAGGCCTCCACCATTTTACTTTTTATAGATTTCTCTAATCTATCTCATCCTCTCCATCCTAACCACAATTGCCTTAGTTTGAACTTTTGTTAGTTTTAGGATTTGGCAACTGCAATGATCCATTCTAAACTATAAATATTATCCTATTTCTCTACATAAAATCTTTCATGTTCCTCATTGCTAAAAGCACTGTTTCCTGGGTCAGAGTTATCTGAGGATGCTTGTAAAAATGCATATTCCTGGGCTAAGTTTTTCCATACTTTCCAAGGGATTCTGATGCAATCTAAGGCTTGAAAATATAGGCTAAAGTTTAGGTCTGAATTTCTCACTGAGGCATAAAAGGCCCTCCCCTCTAGGACTTGGCTCCTATCTTACTTAGCTCTCTAATCTGGCATATCCCTCTTTTTCTCATGAAGTTCTATTATCTAGAATATTTACTTTATCTACACTTGAATTAAAGTATCTTTGGCTTCCATGGCTTTGCTGCTCTCCACTTTTTTCAACAAGTCTTACTTAACCTTTAGGGAATTATGAAAGGAGGCTCACCATTAACCTGATGTTTTTCTACTAAGCAAGCAGTAACTTTCAACTCCTAGTTAACCAAAGATTGGCCTTTCCTGCCGTGGTATCATGGTCTTTTCCCTGGTTCCTATCATAGATCTCCTTACATCATTGGATTATCCTGAGCAATAAGGGTGATAGGAGCATCTTTTATTCTAAAGAAGTATTTCTTGGCTGGCCCTTGGATAGCTTTACAATGGGGACTGGTCACCAGAAGGACTAAATTTTGATTAGAAAACAAACTGACAACTTTCAGAATAGGAAAAGATATTTTCATGCTACAAATCTGACAAGAGGCTAATGACCAGAGTCTATAGGGAACTCAAGGAAATCAACAAGGAAAGAGCAAACAACCCAATTAATCACTGGGCGAGAGAAATGAACAGAACCTTCTCCCAAGAAGACAGAGGACTGGCCAAGAAACATATGAAAAAGGGCTCTTCGTCCCTATGCATCAGAGAAATGCAAATCAAAACCAACTTGAGATACAACCTAACCCCAGTGAAAACAGCTTACATAACAAAGTCCCAAAGCTGCAGATGTTGATAAGGGTGCAGAAGAAGGGAACATTTTACACTGTTGGTGGGATTGCAAACTAATACAGCCTTTTTGGAAGGAAGTATGGAGAATCCTTAAAGAGCTAAGAGTAGGCCTTCCATTTGATCCTACAATCCCATTACTAGGTATCTACCCAGAAGAAAAAAATCATTTTACAATAAGGAATTCATACTCGAATGTTTACAGCAGCTCAATTCACAATCACAAAGATGTAGAAACAACCCAAGTGCCTATAAACCCATGAATGGATTAATAAACTGCGGTATATGTATACCATGAAATACTATTCAGCTATAGAAAGATGGAATTTTACATCTTTTGTATTTACCTGGATAGAGTTGAAGAACGTTCTCCTTAGTAAAGTATCTCAAGAATGGAAAAACAGGGTGGCACCTGTGGCTCAGTGAATAGGGCACCGGCCCCATATACCAAGAATGGTGGGTTTGAACCCAGCCCAGGCCAAACAGCAACAAAAATATAACCAGGTGTTGTGGCAGGTGCCTATAGTCCCACCTACTTGGGAGCCTGAGGCAAGAGAATTGCCTAAGCCAAAGAGCTGAAGGTTGCTGTGAGCTGAGATACCACAGGACCCTACCAAGGGTGATAAAGTGAGACTCTGTCTCTAAAAAAGAAAAAAAAAAAGAATGGAAAAACAAACATCCCATGTATGCAATACTAATTTGAAACTAGTAGATGAACGACAACAGGCCCACATGAGAGGAAAAACACAAATTCAGGAAGAGGGGAGGGAAGGGGAGGAAAGGGCTCCATAAGCTCCTACCTAAAGGATACAATGTAGGAGTATATATATAGTGTCCTTCTTGGGTGAAGGACTCAAATATAAGTGGGACATTTCCTAACAAATGCAAACAATGTAATCTAATTGTATGTACCCTTATACTAATCCAAAAAATTTTTTTAAAAAGAAGCTTGGAACTTTCAGCCTGAGATTGGGAGATCAAGTTAATTACTGATGGCCAATGATTTAATCACATCTCCCTAGCTAATGAAACCTCAATAAAAAAACCTTAAGTGAAGGAGTTCAGAGAGCTTCCCGGTTGGTGAACACATCAAGGTGCTGGCAAGGTAGCATATTTGAAAGAGGGCATGGAACTTCCAACAGAAATGGTTATTTGAGGAATTGATACTTGTCCCTGATGTCTGAAATGAGTGCAATCTGTGGAACTGAGCCCTTAAACCTGTGAACTCTGGGTAGTGTCAGAAATTAATTGACTTGTAGGACATTCATCTGCTGTTCATAATCAACGAATTGATTGTTGTCAGCCAGAAAAAACACTTCTTACTTGCCTTTAGAAGCATGTGCATTTTCTGAAGTACATGAAACTTATGGTTAAGAAAATAAGTAAAATATTTTCATTTTCTCTTTAAGAATACACTGCAAACATTAAAGGCAATTTATACTCTTTTCTTTTTTTCTTTTGAGACAGAGTCTCATTGTGTCGCCCTCAGTAGAGTGCTATACAGTCACAGCTCACAGCAACCTCAAACTCTTGGGCTTAAGCAATTCTCTTGCCTCAGCCTCCCAAGAAGCTGGGACTACAGGTGCCTGCCACAACACCCTGCTATTCTTTGTTGCAGTAGTCAGTGTTGTTCAGCTGTCCAGGGCTGGATTTGAACCTATCACCTTTGGTATATGTGGCTAGCACCATAACTACTGTGCTACAGGCGCCAAGCCAGGGATTTTTATTGACATTATTTTCTTTTTTCCAAGAAAAGATCTCACTATGTTGCCCAGGTTAGAGTACAGTGGCTATTCACAGGCACTATCCCAGCACTACATCCCAAGCTCCATCCCAAGCACCATCCCTTGGAACTTTTAGACTCAAGTGATACTTCCACCTCAGTCTCCTTAGTAACTGGGCATATATCACAGCATCCACCACTATTGACATTTTTAGAAATAACCTATAAAGTACTCCATTTGACATAAATTGCTAATAGGAAATAAATTCATTAAGAGAAAATGTAACAGTGCCTTTCATAGTATTAAAGTGGATTAAATTCTAATTCTACAGCTTCCTAAAATGAAAGCCTATGTCCATATATAGGTTACCACCATCCTCCAAACTTATATCAATAGATATTAGAGTTTTAAAACCTATTAAAGTTTTAATATCCTTTAAAAGTAACTTTCATGGAAACTTAGACATCAATGTTTAAGTGATTTTTTTAAGAGGTTCAATTTCAAAAGATCCTTTTATTTTCCCTTTGAAAAACTGCTTCTGTTATATAAATATGCTCACTGTTAAAGAAAAAAGTTAAAAATATATAAGCATAGGCCCAGCGTCCCATAGCTCGGTGGTTAGGGCACCAGCCCCATACACAAAGGCAGGTGTGTTCGAAATGGCCTGGGCCTACTAAACAACAATGACAACTGCAACAAAAATATAGCCAGGCCTTGTTGCAGGTGCCTATAGTACCAGCTACTTGAGGCTGAGGCAAGACAATAGCTTAAGCCCAAGAGTGTAAGGTTGCTGTGAGCTGTGATGCCACAGCACTCTACCAAGGGTGACATACTAAGACTCTGTCTCAAGGAAAAAAAAAAGAAAAGAAAGCATATATATAAGCATAAATAACATATCAAGTATTAAAAACCATCCATAATTCTACCATTCCAAAAGATTTCTTGGTTTTTTGGGGTTTTTTTGCAGTTTTTGGCCAGGGCCGGGTTTCGAACCAAGATTTCTTGTTTTTATATATGATGTCCTAAATAAACACACTTAAAAATGTATATATTAAGAAAATATGAGTTCACATTGGACAAAGTGTTTTATGCTTTTTCCAATCAAAATTTACTATCACCGCATTTTTAAAAATTTAGTTTATTTTAAACAAATCAAATAATACCATATTGTTACATAAAATTACTACTACACTAATAAAACTTCAAGTTCCCTTAAACCACAAACTCAGGTGCAGGTTCTTCCAATGACTAACTGTACCTATTAGTCAGATTCTTACATAAGTATGTTTATGCAACTACAAAAATAACGTTTTTACAGAAGTAGCATTATACTGTACATACTGCTCTGTAATTTGCTTTCTTTACCAATATATTTGGAAGTACTTTATCCCATTCTTCTTAAGCACTACATAATGTTCCAGAACTTATTTAAACATTTACTATTAATATATATTTAGGTTGTTTTTGGTTTTGTTTTGTCTTATTTTACATTACAAACAATGCTACACTGATTGTCTTTACAACATATGTTTGTATCAAATCTAAGAATGTTTTTCTAGGCTAGATACCAAGAGAGGGAACTGCTGAGTCATAAGGTACAGCCATTTAAAATTTAAATAGAAATTCCCAAATAAACAGTTTATGATAATACCTCTTCCCCCTTATCATATCAGATCTATCACATTAAATATTTTCCTAACCCAATTATTTAAAAAATTACCTTATTGTTTTTTTCCCTAATTACTAATGAGCCAATTATTTTCTAGGCCATTTTTATTCCCTCTTTCATGAATTTTTCTATTAAGTATTTTCTTATTATTTATAGTTCCTTATATATCCTAAATACAAAGCATCTGCTATATATAAAGCAAATATTTCCCAATTATTGCTTTTTCTCTAATGTAATTATGGGGTCATTTATTATACTAACATTTACATTTTGATAGAGTCAAATTTAGTAATCTTCCTCTTAAGACATTGGTGTTTTATGACTTATTTAAAAAATATCTTGCAATTCTTGAGCATTTTCTTTTCCACATGAATCTTATAATCATCAAGTTCCACAAGAAAATCTGTTGGGATTGCACTGAAGTCTACATAGAAATTAGAAGTGGGATTTCTGCAAGATTAGGTATTCCTTTTAAGGAACATACATAGATGTCTATCTGCTAAGGATTTCCTTTATATCCTTCATTGCTTTCATTAAAGATTTACAGACTTCTTGTCAAAGTGCTACTAGCACAGTAGGTATTCTAAGAGAGAGCCATTATTAATATTAAGGATATATTGGTTACATAATAATGAAAAATAAACAAGGAAGCATATACTAAAACCCACTGCCTGGGCGGCGCCTGTGGCTCAGTGGGTAGGGCACCGGCCCCTATACCAAGGGTGGCAGGTTTGAACCCAGCCCCAGCCAAACTGCAACAAAAAATAGCCAGGTGTTATGGCAGGCACCTCTAGTCCCAGCTACTCAGGAGGCAGGAGGCTGAGGCAAGAGAATTTGCCTAAGCCCAAGAGTTGGAGGTTGCTGCGAGCTGTGATGCTATGGCACTGTACTAAGGGTGATAAAGTGAAACTCTTTCTCTAAAAAAAAAAAAATAATAATAAAATAAATAAAAGCCACTGCCATTTTCCTAGGCCAAAACCAATCTGGATCCTAAATTGTCCTTCAATCCTCACCTAGTCTTCCTATTCCCAGCCTATACTGAAATGTCCATTTTTTGAGAATTATTTATAAACCAAGTTTATAATCAGTAATACATTAACTCACTAGATAATATATTTAAACCTTAAACAGCCTCTGGGCAAGTCCTTTTTTTTTTTTTTTTTTTTTTTTAGACAGAGTCTCACTTTGTCGCCCTTGGTAGAGTCCCATGGTGTCATAGCTCATAGCAACCTCAAATTCCTGGGCTCAAGCACTCTTCTTGCCTCAGCCTCCTGAGTAGCTGGGGCTACCGGCACCCACCACAGTGTCCCACAATTTTTAGAGACAGGGTCTTGCTCTTGCTCAGGCTGGTCTCGAACTTATGAACTTGTGCCACAATGCCCAGCTATTTTTTTCCTTTCTTTCTTTCTTTTTTTTTTTTTAAAAGAGACAGGGTCTGTGTTGCCCAGGCTAGTCTCAAACACTGAGCTCAAGCTCCTGCCCCAGCCTCTCAGAGCGCTGGGATTATAGGTGTGAACCTCCACTCCTAGCCTAGTCTAGACCAACTTTTAATAGGTCATCTGCAGTGCAGGTTAGGGGAAAGAAAGAAGTGTTTTTAGCTTCTTTAAATATAATTTAATATGATGAAAACATTTCTTTCCTTTTATAAAAACTAAGATGATCATATAAAACACAGAATAGTTTTTACAGATTAGCATATATGAAAGAAACCGTTCTGACTTTACTTCACTATGGAAACTGACAGAAACAAGTATGAAAAAGCTTAAAATTATGAAACCCAGGACTGGGGAGTCTTTATGTCCCATGGGATGGCTGGAAAGAGATTTAGAAAGAATCAGGCAAAACTCCCAAGGAAACAGAGTTGGCGTTTCATGTATGAAATTTATTGTAATAGCATGGACAATAACTTGGAAATTGGGCAACTCTCTGGGACAGGATCCATATGAATGAATGCAACGTAAAAACCTAGTAATTTTTACAAACCAAATATTCTGGTGGTTTATATTTCTAAAGTCTTAATAACAACCTTAAACACACAAGCAGTAGAAAAAGCCACTATAAAGATCTACTATTTAAAATAATAAGAGGCATTTTATATAAAATTTGAGTTTAGTTTTTTAAAAAGAACAACTGGTTCTTCGGTTCCAATGGTTCTTTGGAACCAAATAAGTTGGGCCCTTATCTCATACCATATACAAAAATTAACTTAAAATAGATCAATAACTTAAGAGAAAAACTATAAAATTCTCAAAAGAAAACATAGTAGTAAATCTTCATGATCTAATATTTGTCAAAGTATTCTTAGATATGACACCAAAAGCATGAACAACAAAAGGAAAAACAGATAAACTGAACATCAAAATGTAAGACTTTCATACTTCAAAGGTTATCATAAAGAAAGTAAAAAGACAACCTGCAGAATGGAAGAAAATATTTGCAAATAACATATCTGACATGAGACTTATACCTAAAATATATAAAGAACTCAATTAAAACATAAGCAAAGGATCTGATGAGACATCCAGAAAGACACACAAATGGAGAATAAGCACATGAAAAAATGTTCAACATGATTAGCCATCAGGAAAATTCAAATCAAAATCCACCATGAAGCCCAGTACAGTGGATCATGCCTATAATCCTAACATTTTGGGAGGCTAAGGCAGGAGGATTAACTGAGCATAGTAGTTCAAGATCAGCCTAAGAAAGACCCTGTCTTTACAAAAAAATAGAGAAAAAAACAGAAAAATAGCCCTATGTGGTAGCACACCAGTAGTCCCAGCTACTTAGGAGGCTGAGGTAGGAGGATGGCTTGAGCCCAGGAGTTGAAGGTTACAATGAGCTAAACCAGGCTCAGAGCAAGACCCTGCCTCAAAAGAGAAAAAAAAAATCTTCAGTAGGATAATACTTCATACCCACAGGACAGCTCAAATAAAAAAATCACATATAACAAGTATTGATGAGGATGTGAAAGTCAGACCTCTCATACACTGCTGGTAGCAATGTTAAGCAGCAAACTGTTGGAAAGCAGTCTGGCAGTTCCCACTTAAACAGAGTTAGAGTATGACCTGGTCCACTCCTAGGTATATGCCCAAAAGAAATGAAAACATATGTCCACATATAAACTTGTACATAAATGTTTTTCAAATTTTTTTCTTTCTTTCTTTCTTTCTTT
>CAUYTI010081814.1:0-11813 GCA_963575145.1 Galago senegalensis
CCCAGCCCAGGCCCGCCAAACAACAATGATGGCTGCAACCAAAAAATGGCCAGGAGTTGTGGCGGGTGCCTGTAGTCTCAGCTACTTGGGAGGCTGAGGCAGGAGACTCGCTTGAGCCCAGGAGTTGGAGGTTGCTGTGAGTGTGATATCATGGCACTCTACCCAGGGGGATAGCTTGAGGCTTCGTCTCAAAAAAAAAAAAAAAAAAAACAAATAAAGAAAATGAACCTGTAAAAAGGCATTATTAGAACAAAAATGAGTGCTTGTAAAATAAATTACCCCCTTGCTCCATCTGTTGATTTTTACTCTATAGAAACAAAGTTTAGAATGCATGGTTGCTTAAGAAATAATGTGGTTGTTTTAAAGTCAGTTTTCCAGACTCAGTGTCTCCTTTTAAGGTTAGGATAGAATAGGGAATGTTAATTATAGATTACTGATTGAACTGGTGTGCATGACTTACCGACTATAAAAGACCCTTTGAAATAAAGATGATTGCTACTTGCCATCCCATGAGCAGTAGTCTGTTTCTTGCATCCATACAATTTTAGGCACGGACTTACACCTGGGGCAAAGCTCTTTCTGGTTCCCTACAGAACCTTCAACCGACAATTGGCGCAGCCAGCAGGAGTGAATGAAGAAAAGGACTTTGTGACCCCTGGGCCAGGACAGCCACCCCAACTCAGGACGTCATGGATCTCCTTGCTGAAGCTTCATGAGGTAAGATATCGAAACCCTAAAACCAGACGGTACTGGTGCCACGCAGTAAGTATGTGGAACGTCTGGCATTTGCTTGAACCATGGGGGATAACATCAGTCTGCATCAAGTAACTACATTAGAGGATCAGTATCTAGCCCTAGTTAAAAATCTTCTGGCTGCTATGCAGGTTACAGTTCCAAGCCGCCCCTTGAGAGAACTATTCAAAGTGGTCATTAATCTCTGTCCATGGTTCTCGCCTGAAAGAAAGGTTGAATTAACGCTTTCACTTTGGAAACGCGTAGTAAGAAGTCTTAAGCCCGCTCATCAGAGAGGGGACTTCATTAATAAGGAAGTTTGGTGTGCCTATCATTTAATTCACGCAGCTTTGGAACGATTTTCACCATGTTCTGACACCTCCGCTTCCGAGGCAGAAGCATTTCCTCTGCCACCATCTCCAGATGGAGGAAGGAGAAGGTGCAGCTAGGCCACTATTATCAACTGAACCTATTTAGGATAGTGTCCATTCTATTCACAAGAAGGATGAGGCACTCCTGAAACCCCCCCAGAAAATTATCTGATGATCTGCTTAGCTTTGGTCCCCTAAGTGTAGATTCAGAATCAGAAGCAGCCTCTCAGACTGAAGATCAATTAAATTCCCTTAGAAAAATGATAGAACAAGGCTTACAGACAATGAATAAAAATTTTCAAGATATGAATCAAAGAATGACTATGATAGAAAAGGAAGGAGCAGAAATATTGTCATCACCGTCCTGGGCAGGTTCTGACAAGGCAACAGTTCCTCCATATAAACCATCAGAGCCCACAGCCCCTCCTCCCGATGGGCCGTGGAGAGATGGGCTGTGGTATCCTCCTGCCCCACCAGGCATTTATGCAATTTGGAATACACCTGGAGATTCCAGATTTATGTCCAGATATCATTTTCCATTAGAAGTCTCTGAATTAGAGGTGCTTAATGAACCACCTATTTCCATCACAGAGCTTCCTGACATGGCTGCTACTTCAGCCCTGGCTCCAGCCGCTTTTCCAGTTCTACAAAGAAGTTCTACCAGAGGGGAGCCAAGGACCTGCAACCCATATTCAAATTGAGCTAAAATTTCTTAAAAATTTAAAAGAGGCCATTCATACTTATGGCCCTACTTCTCCTTACGTAATTGGCATTTTATCTGCCAGATCACCACTTTTTACCTATTGATTGGGAAACCCTAGCTAAAACCACTCTTAAGTGCTGGCCAATTTTTACACTTCAAATCCTAGTGGCAAGAAGAAGCCAAAGCTCAAGCTCGCAGGACTGGAGCAACAGTCAATCAATTAACTGGCTCTGGTCAGCATGAGGCTGTCAGAATGCAATTACAATTACCACAAGACATACTTTTACAAGTAAACGACCTATGCCTACGCTCCTGGCAAAAATTAGATGAAGTAGATGGTGTTAAACAATTCTTTACAAAAATAATGTAAGGTAATAATGAACCATTTACTGAATTTGTTGCTAGATTACAAACAGCCATCAAACATTCTATTCCTGGCCCTGAGGCACAATGTATGCTCCTCATGCAATTGGCATTTAATAACATGAATGTAACAGGCCTTAGTGGGCGTAAAAAAACAGGAAAATGTGACCATAGAACAATACCTCGTCCTGGAAGGTCGGTTCTGGTATCTTTCAGGCCAGTTTGCAAGCTATAGCGACTACAAACCATAACTGCGGCCTTGCAGGTGGTTTAGGATAAACCTAAATGCTTTAATTGTGAAAAACTGGAACATACTAGAAAAGAATGCTGCGAAACAATAGCAACGTCAGCAATAATAATACAGCTAAAGAAGAGGGCAATAAAGTGAGACTCTGTCTCTAAAAAATAAATAAAAATTGAAAAAAATAAAATAAAATAAAAATTGCATTAAAAGAGAGAGAGAGAAACATAAACATTTGGACGGTGCCTCTAACTCAAAAAGTAGAGTGCCAACGGAGGTGGTGGGTTTAAACCCAGCCCCAGCCATAAAAAATTTAAGAAAAAAAGGCAAAAAGAAAATAGAAAAAAAATCGCAAAATTAAACTTTAAAAGAAATATTCTTAAAATTGAAAAAAGGGGAGAACAGTATAATATCACCCCTAGAAATCGTCAGCATTTTTTACCTTAAATTTTTTTAAATATGAATGAGAAAAATGAAATACCAGCTTATCAACATTGGGTAACTGTGACCTCACCTCCCCTTAATCAACCAGTTTATTATAAAGATGTAATTAAAAATATATGGATGTCAGCTCCTTATGACATTAGAGGCCCTTTTAAACCTGAAGAAGAAGGGATGGTTTTAAATAATTATGCATCTGGAGTAACAGGACCTCCTATTTGTTTTGGATATAAACCTCATTGTTTAGATGTGGCTTTGCAATTCTGGATTAGTAAACATGATGTTAAAAGAACACCATCCCACCCTGAATTAATTCAGGAATTATATATGTTAAGTGCTTACTCTTTGAAAAGAAATATTACAGTTGCTGCCAATGTAGATGTAGAAATGTCCACATGTTCCATGCATGTTTTTAAAGAAATTAAAGATTGGATACATTGGTCGAAATGTAAAGGTGATAGGCAATTTTTGTTATTTAACACCTCCTCTGGAGGAGTTTTTGACTGGGGACCTCGAGCTATTCTTGAAGATCCTTCAGACTTCTATTTACCATTTGATTTTCCTATTCATGTACCATTTGCTCTTTCTATTAATTGATTTATGTATCCATCAAATAAAAGTAAAATTAGTGTACAATCTTCTAAAGCTACCACATGGGTAAATGGAGGGTTTTTACCTCCAGCACCAGGAATAATTGGCTATCCCAAACAGAATCATTTGTGGAAAATGACAGCAGCCCTCCAGCCACTCAAAGCTTGAGCAGCTGGTCTGTTTCAACATACTAGCCATACTTCTGTACCATATGAAATGAAATTTGAAGTACAAGAAGTAAAATATATCCAGGCTTGTTTAAAATTACCTTTTGTGTGGCTGAAAGGAAATGTTAATTGGAATAAAAATACAGGACAATTGTTTTGCTCTAAGTGTCAACTATTTACTTGTCTGAATAATCCTGTGAGTTCTGATCCTACGAGGGAACAACTTTATCTTCTAAGAACACGCATCGGTATGTGGGTTCCAGTGAACTTGACCAGACCTTGGCACGAATCCCTGGCCCTATCCATATTGCAGTTGTTGGCAGACAGAATTCTGAAGAGAGGAAAACGTTTTGTGGGACTAATCATTGCTGCCATCTTAGGAATAACTGCAGTTACTGCATCAGCAGCTGCTGCAGCTGTGGCACTCACGCAGGAAATCAAAACGCAGAATTTCGTATCAGATTGGCATCATAATTCTGAACAGTTATGGACTGTACAAAAGCAAACTGATACTGAATTATATAAGGAGATTTCTGATTTAGAACAAGCTGTTGTTATGTTAGGTGATGAATTAGTTAGTTTGAAGAAACAAATCAAATTGAAGTGTGATTGGAGGCTCGGCACCTGTGGCTCAAGTGGCTAAGGTGCCAGCCACATACACCTGAGCTGGCGGGTTTGAATCCAGCCTATGCCCGCCAAACAACAATGACGGCTGCAACCGAAAAATAGCCGGGTGTTGTGGCGGGTGCCTGTAGTCCCAGCTACTTGGGAGGCTGAGGCAAGAGACTCACTTGAGCCCAGGAGTTGGAGGTTGCTGTGAGCTGTGATGCCACAGCACTCTACCCAGGGCGACAGCTTGAGGCTGTCTCAAAAAAAAAAAAAAAAGAAAGAAAGAAATGATTGGAATATGACTACTTTCTGTATTACACCTGTTATGTATAATGAAATTGAATTTCCTTGGGATAATGTTAAGAAACATTTGTTGAATCATGAGAATTTAACTAAAGAAATTGTTATTTTACAACATAAGGTTTATTCCACCTTTGAAAATAAGTTGCAAAAAATTGATGGTGATCAGATCTTGAGAGGTATTGCTGATGGTATTGAACAAATTAATCCTATTACTAAGATTCAAGGTTTGATTGGAAAGTTCTATCAGATCATTAACTTTGTTTTTAATTCTAGGATTGATTTTGTACGTGATTTGTAGAAGAGTTAGGAATGCTGAGGTCCTACAGCAGGTAGCTTCCAAGCTACTTGAAAAGAAAGCTGCAAAACTTAATTTTTAGAACTAACTTGAGTGCTTGTAAAATAGATTACCCCCTTGCTCCATCTGTTGATTTTTACTCTATAGAAATAAAGTTTAGAATGCAAACCATTTTAACATCCAACTTAAAATGGTTGTTTTTAAGTCAGTTTTCCAGACTCAGTGTCTCCTTTTAAGGTTAGGATAGAATAGGAATGTTAATTATAGATTATTGATTAAAGTGGTGTACATGACTTACTGACTATAAAAGACCCTTTGAAATAAAGATGATTGCTACTTGCCATCCCACGAGCAGTAGTCTGTTTCTTGCATCCATACAATTTTAGGCGCGGACTTACACCTGGGGCGAAGCTCTCTCCGTTTCCCTACAGAACCTTCAACTGACAGTCTGGTCTGGCAGAAAGTTAAGCAGTTGAATAGGTCACTCACTTCCTCCACCCTGCCTCACGCTACACTGTCCCTATGCTGTCATCCACATAACGTCCCTGCACAGAGTCTTCCGTGGCCTCTGTGCACAGGAAGACTAGAGGGCCATTATGGCTTCTGTTACTGAGAAAGCTGGGCAACACTATGCCTGCTACCAGCTGCCAGCAAATGAAAGAGGTGAGGTAGGAAATGTGTCTTTATCTTGCTAATAAATTATAGAATCATGTCATGTATAATTATGTTCACTGTATTAATAGATAAAAAACAATAATAGAGCTTCCTATAGAAACTCTTGGTGCATCATTCTTTTCTTTGAAACAGAGTCTCACTATGTGGCCCTTGGTAGAGTGCTGTGGCATCACAGCTCACAGCAACTTTGAACTCTTGAGCTTAAGCAATTCTCTTGCCTCAGCCTCCTGAGTAGCTGGGACAACAGGCACCCACCACAACACCCGGCTATTTTTTTGTTGCAGTTGTTTAGCTAGCCCGGGCTGGGTTCGAACCCTCCACCCTCGGTATATGTGGCTGGTGACATGACCACTGTGCTACGGGTGCGGAGCCAGGTGGATCATTCTTCATTCTGTACAGAACATATATTTCACAGACGTAATTGCGTTAGGTTCATAAATACATTTGCTGCACATATATAATTTGTGTTACATGACATATTCCAGAACCAAATTCTTACATGATTTTCAGACTGTCTGCACTCAACTGTGTGTCATTTAACAAAGCCCTGTTGTGGGGCAGAGGGAAGGAGGTGGTAAGAGGAGTAAAGTTTCTGGTTTAACAAGAAACCAAGAAAATAACTACACCTATGTACTGGGTTTTCCCAGAACCTTTTCTTCTAGGCAGCCGTAACCACTGGTGTTTGCCTCAGTAAAGAGAAATTCTGACTTGCCCCTGACATTAGCCTCGTACCTCTGCTCCGGCTGAACTTGAGGACTGGCACTCTTGGCATGCCGTGCTGCTCCTGCAGTGGCCGTGGCAGCTGCTGCGCCCGACTGGCACATCCATGGCTGGCAGGCCCTGACGCTGCTGTAGACCACTGTGACAAAAATTAAAGTGCTAGCATGAAATCTAGGGGAAAGGAATTTTTTTTTGAAGAGTGTCTTCAGAGCGTAATTCTTAGCTTTAAAATGTAAAGAGCTGTGATGGCAGAGATGACTGTCTTAGCATTTCTCTGTAGGCAGGGCCTGGGGGTGGGGGTCAGTCCCCAAGGATGGCTTTTGAGGGGTGCAGGGAGGCCTGGAAACTACACACACCTGCCCTGCCTGCCTTGGCCACAGCTTTTGCTGTGATCCCTCGTGGGAAGCACTGCATGCTAAGAACATTACTGACAGCAGTTCGCTGTTCACGTGAAAGCTGAGGGGCCTGCAGAAAAGGTGAAGAGCCACTGACTTAGGGAGTAGAAACTGAGCCAGTTTTCAACCCACTGCACATCTTATCTCCGTCTATAACCGAGAACCTCAGGACTGCCCTGGACGCTGACGGGGGGCCCTCTGTTTTCCACGGCCTCCCTGGCTCTCCTCCCCTAGCACCCCACCACACAGCCAAAAACATGCCTTCCCCAGTGCCCACTCCCCACATTCCAGCACCCCAGAATTCCCCGTCCCTGAAGCCCCACGTCCACTGCCAGGGTCTGCACAGGACTCTTTCCTAGATTCATCCTCCTGAGGGCAGATTATACCATCAGTGTAACTGATTCTTCACCTGAACAGCAGCCAACTCCCTCAGGGTAGGGGCAAGAACAAAGCTGAGGCATGAAGACTGGAGGGTGGCCAGCGCGTGCGTGTGCACATGCGTGAGCGCGTGCACTTGCGCACACCTGACACTCCACAAGGCAAGAAAGAGCAGGTGGTAGGAAGAGGAGGAAAACCAGTGCGTCAGGGGCAACGGTCCCAAGGCCTCTGCATTTCTACAGGTGCTCTGGAAAGTTTGAGAGCTCATCCTTCCAGTCATTATAAAGATCTATTTGTCAATGTAGGAGGACAGAACATGTTTTGAAACCTGTTAACTTGCTGTCCCACATGTGATGTAAGTGCCTCCATGTATAGACTTGTCCTGAGCCCCATAACACTTATTATACTAATAGGCCTGGAGAAGCCACTTGAATTGAGGAGTCCCTGTGCCATATCCAGTTGTCCTATGAAGAGTATCGGTCCCTAAACATCCCGTGAAATGAAACTGAAGGTACAGCAGGTATTGAGGATGGCAATATGTTTACTACTGTGCCCCGTGCTGCACACATGACCTTCTTCCCCATTCTTGAATCAGCAGGTTAGAAATCAGCTTGCAATCACTCTCTCAGAGGAGGCAAACATGTAGAAGGAGAGGGACTCAGGCTGCTGACTAGCAGACCTTAACCTTGAATCCAGCTCCCTCACTTACTATCAACGTGACCTGGGGCTAGTTTATTATCTTCCTGAGGCCTCATTTTCCAAGGTGTAAAATGACAACACCTTGCCATTAGGATACTTAGAAGATAGTAAGGCATTGTGGCCAGACTCTATGGTCCCAGCTACTTGGGAGACTAAAGCTAGAGGAACACTTGAACCCAAGAGTTTGAGCTAAGATACCACGGCACTCTACCAAGTGTGACAAAGTGAGATTCAGACTCAAAAAAATAATTTTTTTAAAGGGTACTTAGGAGGATTAAAGCAGAGAAGTGAAATATTCTACACTGTCTGCCATATGATTAGTGCTGGCATTAGTTTCACTTGCACGTTTCTAGAGGTTAGGGACTACACCTGCTCTAATTTTTAGTATTGGTAGCTCAGTGGCTACATACACCAGAGCTGGTGGGTTCGAACCCAGCCTGGGCCTGCCAAACAACAATGACAACTACAACCAAAAAATAGCCAGGCATTGTGGCGGGTACCAATAGTCCCAGCTACTTGGTAGGCTGAGGCAAGAGAATTGCTTAAGCCCAAGACCGTGAGGTTGCTGTGAGCTGTGATGCCACGGGACTCTACCAAGGGTGACACCGTGAGAGACTCTGTCTCAAAAAAAAAAAATGAGATCTCAAGGCCACTTAGATTTCCAACTATGCAGATTGTGCACATTCCCAACAGAGCCAATTACATGTGCTTGTGCAGAATAATCTTTACCAGCCTAAAGTGAAAGCATAAAGATTGGCATAAAAAATTTAATTCTGCTCCAAAGAAGTCACAAACCGGCCAGGTGCAATGGCTCACTCCTGTAATCATAGCACACTATGGGAGGTGGATGGCTTCAGCTCAGGAGTTTGAGACTAGCCTGAGCAAAGTGAGACCCCATTTCTAATAAAAATAGAAAAACTACCTGGGCATTGTGGTAAGCACCTATAGTCCCAGATACTCAGGAAACTGAGGCAAGAGGATCACTTGAGCCCAGGAGTTTGAGGTTGCTATGAGCTATGATGTCATGGCACTCTACCCAGGGAGACTCAGTGAGACTTTGTCTCAAAAAAAAAAAAAAGAGGTTTCAAACCAACTCACATCTCCTTCCTTATTTTAGATAAGTTTAATTCTGAACTACATGATGAGATATAAACTCCACGGGGTATGAGAATAAAACTTTAGCATTCCATGACTGGATTGCTGGTACAGGTTGAACATTCCAAATCCAAAAATCTAAAATCTGAAATGTTCCAAACCTGAAACTTTTGTGCACTAGCATGACACTCAAAGGAAATGCTCACAGGGCATTTCAGATTTTGCATTTTTGAATTTAAAATGTTCAACCTGTAAGTTATTCCAAAACCTAAAAATAATCTAAAGCAGCAGTTCTCAACCTGTGGGTCACAACCCACAGGAACTATATTCAAGGGCCACAGCTTTAGGAAAGTTGAGAACCACTGATCTAAAGCCATGTGTGGTTGCTGATGCCTATAATCCTAGCACTCTCTAGGGCTGGGGGTGGTGACTTACGCCTGTAATCCTAGCACTCTGGGAGGCCGAGGCTGGTAGATCACCTGAGCTCACGGATTTGAGATCAGCCAGAGCCAGA
The DNA here is from genome assembly GCA_963575145.1 of Galago senegalensis. Classification (NCBI taxonomy): domain Eukaryota; kingdom Metazoa; phylum Chordata; class Mammalia; order Primates; family Galagidae; genus Galago; species Galago senegalensis. Next base: position 9,293 of record CAUYTI010081814.1, read on the forward strand.
GCAAGACCTCGTCTCTAAAAATAGCTGGCACTGTGGCAGGTGCCTGTAGAACCAGCTACTTGGGAGGCTGAGATAAGAGAATCACTTGAACCTAAGAATTTGAGGTTGCTATGAGCTATGATGATACAGCAGTCTAAGTGAGACTCAGTCAAAAAAAAAAAATCCTAGCACTCTGAAAGGGTGTGATGGGCAGATCCCTTGAGCTCAGGAGTTTCAGACCAGCGTAAACAAGGGTAAAACCCTGTCTCTACTAAAAGAATAGAAAAATTAGCCAGGCCTTATAGCTGACACCTATAGTCCTCGCTACGCAGGAGCCAGAGTCAGAAGCATTGTTTGAGCCCAGAGTTTTGTTGTTGTTTTTTTTTTCTATTTGAGACAGAGTCTCACTACATTGCCCTTGGTAGAGTGCCATGGCATCACAGCTCACAGCAACCTCAAACCCTTGGGTTTAAGTGATTCTCTTGCCTTAGCCTCCCAAATAGCTGGGTTTACAATTGCAGTTGTCATTATTTAGGTGGCCCAGGCCAGGTTTGAAGCACCAACCTTGGTGCATGTGGCCAGCGCCATAACCACTGTGCTATGGGCACTGAGCCTGAGCCCAGTGTTTGAGGTTGCTGTCAGCTACACTGATGCCATGGCACTCTAGCCTGGGGCAACAGAGTGAGACTCTGTTGAAACCTAAGGGGAGGGGAGGAGGAGGGGAGAAAGAAAAGAAGGAAAGAAAGGAAAAAAGAAAGGAAAGGAAGGAAGGAAGAAAAATCTGAAATCTGAAAATACTTCTAGTCCCAAGCACTTCAGATAAGGGATATTCAACCTATAATAAAATAACATATCTTCTTTTAGACCTTAAAAACAAAAAAACCAAAAAAAAGGAAGGAGGAAAAAGTCAGGGAGAGACTAGATTCTCCAACTAGTACATCAGTATTTCTTAGTCCAATTTGGAAGCCAGTAGCTTTTCAAGCTGCTTAACTATTGCCACAATTCTCTTTTTACACAATTCTCTTCTCCATGGTTGACTGAATTCTCAGAGAGAAGGGTGATCCTACTAATAAGAGAACCTTTCCACTCAGAACTTTCCACCCCTCAAGGGCTTCTCTAAAACACTCCTCTCCCCTAACGATCTAAAGTTTCTGGAAAAATGAAGCGCTCCTACCAAATGATTAGTGTGTGGCAAAGGACCACTTGAGACTCCTGAAAAGGCTATAGAGAACGTGATGGCACAGGCAGTGTTATGTAGCATGGAGAATATGCGTTCTAGCACCAGAGAGGTCTGAGCACAGATCAGCAAGCAGTACGGCTGGGCTTGTGCAGCTCATAGGAGTCTCCCTTTTCTCATCTGTAAAATGCTGATAAGATTAACCTTGCAGGGTGGCTGTGACAACTGGGGAAAAAAAATATGTCCAGCCCCAAGAACAGTGTACGTGATTAAGCAAAGAGGTCAAGAATATTCAATAGTGGACGGTGCCTGTGGCTCAGTAGGTAGGGCACTGGCCCCATATACGGAGGGTGGTGGGTTCAAACCTGGCCCCAGCCAAACTGCAACAAAAATACAGCTGAGAGTTGTGGCGGGTGCCTATAGTCCCAGCTACTCAAGAGGCAGAGGCCAGAGAATTGCCTAAGCCCAGGAGTTGGAAGTTGCTGTGAGCTGTGTGACACCTCAACACTCTACTAAGGGCGATAAAGTAAAACTCTGTCTCTACAAAAAAAAAAAAAAAAAAAAGAATATTCAATAGTATGGACTTGGCCACTTATAAGCTAAAACTAAATAATTCTGCCCCCACTCCTTACATGGACAACTGGTCTACCTTGAGAAGGCCTACAAATAATAAAAGTTCTCAAATTGAGGGAAATGCAGAAAATAAAAAGATGATGTAAGAAAACAAAACTTCTTAATTTCCTAACTCCCATGGTAGCCTACATCCATACTCCCAGCTACTCATGAGGCTAAAGTGGAAGGATAACTTGAGTTCAGGAATCTGACACCAGCCTGGGCAACAAAGCAAGACCCTATGTAAAATCAAAAAAACCAGTAACTTGGCTTGGGGCCTATAGCTCAACGGGCTAAGGCGCCAGCCACGTACACCTAAGGTGGCGGGTTCGAATCCCCAGCCCGGACCCGCCAAACAACAACGACGGCTGCAACCAAAAAATAGCCGGGCGTTGTGGCAGGCGCCTGTGACCCCAGCTACTTGGGAGGTGGAGGCAAGAGACTCGCTTGAGCCCAGGAGTTGGAGGTTGCTGTATACTTGCTCCTTAAGAAGTTCAAAACCAGCTTGGCGCCTGTGGCTCAAGTGGCTAAGGCACCAGCCACATACACCTAAGGTGGCAGGTTCAAATCCCCAGCCCAGGCCCGCCAAACAACAATGATGGCTACAACCAAAAAAAATGGCCAGGCATTGTGGCGGGCGCCTGTAGTCCCAGCTACTTGGGAGGCTGAGGCAGGAGACTCACTTGAGTCCAGGAGTTGGAGGTTGCTGTGAGCGTGATGCCATGGCACTCTACCCAGGGGGATAGCTTGAGG
>CAUYTI010081818.1:0-44815 GCA_963575145.1 Galago senegalensis
CACTCTACCCAGGATAACAACTTGAGGCTCTGTCTCAAAAAAAAGCAGGGGGTGGTCTCAACCCACAGGTTGAGAACTGCTGTTCTAATGCCAGCTCTAACATTCTTTTTTTTTTTGAGATGGAACCTCAAGCTATCCTCCTGGGTAGAGTGCCATGGCATCATGCTCACAGCAACCTCCAACTCCTGGGCTCAAGCGAGTCTCCTGCCTCAGCCTCCCAAGTAGCTGGGACTATAGGCACCCGCCACAACGCCTGGCCATTTTCTGGTTGAGGCCATCATTGTTGTTTGGCTGGCCCAGGCTGGGGATTCGAACCCGCCACCTTAGGTGTATGTGGCTGGCGCCTTAGCAACTTGAGCCACAGGCACTGAGCCAGCTCTAACATTCTCATGACAGCTTACAAAAACATGAAGAATAATGAACGCCACTCAGTAAGAAACTGCCACACATTGACACAAACACAGGTGTGAGACACTGGTATACCAAGGTTATAAAATTTTATAGAGTTGTTTGTACAGTGCTGCCAACATAAGCACATGGTGGCAAGTTCATGAACTTAATTGTCAGATCTTATATGTTTATGTCTTAAGAAATTGCCAAACATGTCCAAAGTGATTGTACCATTTTCTACCAGCAGCATATAAAACTTCCAGCCAGGCGCGGTGGCTCACCGCCTGTAATCCCAGCTCTGTGGGAGGCTGAGGAGGGAGAATCGCTGGAGCTCGGGAGTTCAAGACTAGCCTGAGCGAAAGTGAGACCCCGACTCATGAAAAAAATGGAAAAACCCAGCCGGGTGCCACGGTGAGCACTTGTAATCCCAGCGGCTTCTGGAGGCTGAGGCAACGGGATGCCCACAAGCCAGGAATTGGAGGTTGCAGTGAACTACCAAGCTGCTGCACTCTGCTCAGGGGCACAGGGTGGGACTCTGTCTCGACAAAATAAATAAATAAATAAATAAACCAAAAATAAATAAAATAAATAAAATAAAATTTAAAAAAAAAAGACTTCCAATAGCTCCATATCCTTCCCTGAATTGGGTATGGTTAGTATTTTTAATAGGTATGTGGTAGTAGCTCATTGGGATTTGTTTGTTTGTTTGTTTTGAGACAGAGTCTCACTCTGTCACCCTCAGTAGAGTGCCATGACGTCACAGCTCACAGCAACCTCCATCTCCTGGGCCTAATTCATTCTCTTGCCTCAGCCTCCGGAGTAGCTGGGACTACATGCACCCACTACACCCGGCTATTTTTTTGTTGCAGTTTAGCCAGGGCCAGGCTCAAACCCACCACCCTCAGTATATGGGGCCAGCACCCTACTCACTGAGCCACAGGTGCCACCCCAAGCTCATTGTGGTTTTAATTTACATTTACCTATAAACTGATGATCTTGTGGGTTTATTTGCTATCTGTATATCTTCCTTAGTAAAGTGTCTATTGTTTTGCCCAGGTTCTTTCCAGGTTGTTTGTCTTCTTACTGAATTGTAAGAATTTTGTATATATTCTAGTTTAGAGGATGATGCCTGTGGCTCAGGGAGTAGGGCACTGGCCCCATATACCGGAGGTTCAAACCTGGCCCTGGCCAAAGACTGCAAAAAAAATAAAAAATAATAATTTTCCTTTGTTAGATATGTTTTACTAATGTTCTTTCCCAAAGTGTGGCTTCTCTTTTCTTTAGAATGACATTGTCTTTTAAAAAACAGAAGTTTATAATGCTGTAATAAAGTCTGATTTATTGATATTTTAAGAGTTTGTGCTTTTAGTATTGTACTTAAGGAATATTTGTGAAACTTGAGTCATTGACATCTTGTTGTTTTCTAGTTTTATAATTTTAGTTCTTACATTTAAGTCTGTGATCCATTTTGATTTAATTTTTGTTTTTGTTATAAGGACAGTTTTTTTACATATGGGTATCTACTTGTTCCAGCATCATTTGTTAAAAAGATTATGCATGCTCCACTGAATTACTTTGGCACCTTTATCAAAAATCAGTTGATTGGCTCGGCGCCTGTAGCTCAAGTGGCTAAGGCACCAGCCACGTACACCCAAGGTGGCGGGTTCGAATCCAGCCTGGGCCCGCCAAACAATGACAGCGGCAAGCAAAAAATAGTCGGGCGTTGTGGTGGGTGCCTGCGGTCCCAGCTACTCGGGAGGCGGAGGCAGGAGACTCGCTTGAACCTAGGAGTTGGAGGTTGCTGTGAGCTGTGATGCCATTGCACTCTACCCAGGGGGAAAGCTTGAGGCTCCTGTCTCAAACAAAAAAAAAGTCAGTTGATCATGTACATATGGATCTACTTCTGACTCCATTCTATTTCTTTGATTTATAGATCTAAGCTTACCCCCCCATCTTCATTATAAGTGTCTTAATTTGTAAGTGCTGAAATCAGATAGTTTAAATCCCTTAACTTTGCTTCTCCTTTTCAAAGTTGTTTTGGCTACTTGTGAACCTTTGCATTTTCTTTTCTTTTCTTTTTTTAACCTTGCATTTTCATGTAAATTTTAGAATGAACTTGTCATTTTCTTTCTTTCTTTCTTTCTTTCTTTCTTTTTTTTTTTTTTTTTTTGAGACAAAGCCCCAAGCTGTCATCCTGGGTAGAGTACTATGTCATCACAGCTCACAGCAATCTCCAACTCCTGGGCTTAAGCGATTCTCTTGCCTCTCAGCCTCCCCAGTAGCTGGGACAACAGGCGCCTGCCACACTGCCTGGCTATTTTTTTTTTAGTTGCAGTTGTCATTGTTGTTTGGCAGGCCCAGGCTGGATTTGAGCCTACCAGCTCAGGTGTATGTGTCTGGCGCCTTAGCCACTTGAGCTACAGGTGCTGAGCCAGGCTTATCATTTTCTACCAAAAAAAAAATCCTGTAAGAGTTTTATTGCATTGAATCTATTGATCAATTTCAGGCAAAATTAACATTTTTGGGAGGGAGACAGAGTCTCAAGCTGTCACCCTGGATATAATGCTGTGGAGTTACAGCTCACAGCAACCTTAAACTCTTTGGCTCAAGTAATTCTACTGCCTCAGCCTCCCAAGTAACTGGGACCACAGGTCCCTGTCACAGTACCCAGCTATTTTTTTGGTTGTTGTTGTGGTTGTCATTGTTGTTTTAGGTTGCCTGGGCCAGGTTTGAACCTGCCACCCGCAGTGCATGTGGCTGGTGCCCTACCCTCTGAGCTATGGGCACTACCCAAAATTAACATCTTATCAATATTAAATCTTCTAATTCATGAACATAGGGTATCTTTTCATTTTATTTAGATCTCCTTTAGTTTCTTTCTACATTTCAGGGTATAGGTCTCATCACAGTTCTCTTGCTAAATTTATTCCTAGATATTTTATTATTCTTTTTTTTTTTTTTTTTTGAGACAGGGTCTTGCTCTATTGCCCAAGCTAGACTGTAGTGATGCACAGTCAGCTCACTGCAGCCTTAACTCCTGGGCTCAAATGATCCTCCAGTGTCAGCCTCTCAAGTATCTAGTAGCACAGGTGTGCCACACCACACCTGACTAATTTTTTAAAAACTTTTTAGAGATGGGGTCTTGCTGTGTTGCCCAGGCTGGTCTCTTAACTTCTGGCCTCAAGTGATCCTCCCACTTCAGCCTCCCACAGTGCTGGGATTATAGGCATGAGCCACCTCACTTGCCCGTTTTATTCTTTTTGATACTATTATAAGTGGAATTGTTTCCTTGATTTCATTTTCAGATCGTTACATTGCTAGCATACTAAAGTACAATTGATTTTTGTGTGTTGACCTTCTGTCCTGTAACCTAAACTCCTACTTTACTGAGAATTTTTATCAGGAATGGATGTTGGGGGGGTTTTGTTTGTTTGTTTTTTAAACAAGGCCTCACTTTGTTGCTGGTCATGAGGGCAGTGGCATGATAATAATAGCTCATTGAAGTCTCAAACTTCTGGGCTCAAATGAGCTTCCTGACTGAGCCTTCCAAGTAAGGTACTACAGGCATGTGCTACCATGCCTGGCTAATTTTTGTATTTTTTTTTTTTTTGGCTGGGGCTGGGTTTGAACCCGCCACCTCCTGCATATGGGGCCGGCACCCTACCCTTTTGAGCCACAGGTGCCGCTCTATTTTTGTATTTTTATGTAAAAACAGGGTCTGTGTTGCTCAGGCTGGCCTTAAACCCCTAACCTTAAGTGATCCTCCTTCCTTGACCTTATAGAGTCCTGGCATATACATGAGCCATTATGCCTAGCCTGGATGTTGGATTTTGAGATAATCAAATGGTTTTCCTTTTTTAGTGTCTCTCTCTCTCTTTTTTTTTTAGAGACAAAGTCTTACTCTGTCACCCTGGGTAGAGTGCAGTGGTGTCATCACAGCTCACTGCATCCTCAAAACTCTGGGCTCAAGTGATCCTCTTGCCTTATTCTCCCTAGTGGGGGGACTACAGGCAAGTGCCCACAATACCCAACAGATTTTTCTAATTTTAGTGGAGATGGGGTCTCTTGCTCAGGCTGGTCTCAAACTCCTGAGCTCAAGCAGTATTCCCTCCTTGTCCTCCCAGAGTGCTAGGATTACAGGTACAAGCCAACGCCCCAGCTCTTTTTTTTTTTCTAGTGTATTAGTATGGTAAATTACATTAATTTTTGCATGTTCATCCACTTGGTCATGTGTGTTAAATTTTTTTGTATTCAATTTGGTAAATTTGTATTAGGAACTTTTGTATTTATATTAATGAAGATATTAGTCTATAGTATTCTCTTTCTAATATGGTATCGTGGCTTCAATAAAGATGTCAGAAACTGTTGGAAGGTACTCTCTCTATTTTCTGACAGAGTTTGTGTAGAAGTAGTAGTCTTTTTTCCTTAAATATTTGATAAAATTAGCCAGTGAAGCCATATGGGTTCTTAGTTATCTGTGTGGAAAGTTTTTTAACTACAAATCTGATTACTTTCTTTCTTTCTTTCTTTTTTTTTTTTTTTTTGAGATAGAGCCTCAAGCTGTCCCCTGGGTAGAGTGCCGTGGCATTACAGCTCACAGCAACCTCCAACTCCTGGGCTCAAGCGAGTCTCCTGCCTCAGCCTCCCAAGTAGCTGGGACCACAGGCGCCCGCCACAACGCCTGGCTTTTTTTTTTGTTGTTGTTTGGTTGCAGCCGTCATTGTTGTTTGGTCCAGGCTGGGGATTAAAACCCGCCACCTTAGGTGTACATGGCTGGCGCCTTAGCCGGTTGAGCTATAGGCGCCGAGCCAGTCAATGAATTTTCAACAAAGAAGTCAAGACAATCCAATGGTGGAAAGAACAGTCTTTTCAATAAATGGTGCTGAGATAACTGGCTTATTTATACATAAAATTATATTTTGAGACATCATGCATAAAAATTTACTCAAAATGTATTACTGACTTAAATGTAGGAGCTAAAACCATAAAACTTTTTAGAAAGAAAATATAGCAGAAAAACGTTGTGAGCCTGAATTAGGCAAAGATTTCTTAGATGGGGTACAAAACATAAAAAGAATTCAATAAATTGGATTTCATCAAAATTTGTGCTGCAAAAGACCATTAAGAAAATGAAGGTTCATGGGTAGCGCCTGTGGCTCAGTGAGTAGGGCGCCAGCCCCATATACGGATGGTGGTGGGCTCAAACCTGGCCCTGGCCAAACTGCAACAAAAAAATAGCCAGGTGTAGTGGCAGGCGCCTATAGTCCCAGCTACTCGGGAGGCTGAGGCAAGAGAATCACCTCAGCCCAGGAGTTGGAGGTTGCTGTGAGCTGTGTGACGCCATGGCTACAAAAAGAAAGAAAGAAAATGAAGGCTCAGTGCTCATAGCTCAGCAGTTAGGGCGCCAGCCACATACACAGGAGGGGTTCAAACCTGGCCTGGGCTTGCTAAACAATGACAACTATAACCAAAAAATAGCCAGGTATTATGGCAGGTGGCTGTAGTCCCAGCTACTTGGGAGGCTAAGGCAAGAGAATCGCTTACACTCAGGAGTTTGAGGTTGCTGTGAGCTGTGATGCCACAGCACCCTACTGAGGGCAACATAGTGAAACTCTGTCTCAGAAAAAAAAAATAAAGACAAGCCACAGACTGGGAAAAAAATATAACGAATTCTTACAATGCAATAAGACAACAATTAAAAACAAGCAAAAGATGTGAAATAATTAGCAAAACAGTTTTGACAGATGTTTTACCAAAGAAGATATAGAAACCTGAACAACTAATAAACACATTGAAAATGATTCAACATCATTAGTGATCAGGAAAATGTAAATTAAACTGTAATCAGAGTCCACTAGAATGGCTATAACCTGAAGTTAGACAATTCTAAGTATCATCAGGGACATGGAGAAACTGGAGCCCTCACACATTGCTGGTGAGAATGAAGTGATACAGACACTTTGGAAAGCATTTAGCAACTTCAACTTCTTAATAAGTGAAACATACACTTACATACTCAGCAATCCCATGCCTAGGTCTCTACCCAAGGAAAATGAAAACATGTTCAACAAAGACTTGTGACTGTTCCTATTAGCTTTATTATACACAATAGCCAAAATCTGGAAACTCAAATGCCTATGGATAGGTGAGCGGATGACCAAAATGTGAACATCCATACAAAGGAATACTAGTCAGCATAAAAAGGAATTAACTACTGAAAGATGGGTTCAATTAAGTTTCCCTAGAAGAGTGGTGGGGATACTGCTAGTCCTTGTTGAAATTACTATAGTCACCTCTGGAGTATGCCCCTTGGCTATCTGGTGACCGTAAGAATGAGGTATGTAGCACTTTTCTAGGGTAAGTTTGCAAACTCAATTGTCCAACCTCCAATGCTATAACAAAGATGAACCTTATGCTAAGTGTTCAGAAAATGCAAATTTATTTATAGCTACAGAAAGCACATAAGTTATTTCCCAAAGCTGGGAGTAGGGAGTAGTCCCTGTTTGGGACTTACTGCAAACAGGCAGCAGGAGGCCAAAATGTTCTAAAAGTGGAAAGCTTTGATGGTAGAATAACTCCACAAGTTTACTAAAAACCACCAAATTGTACATTTATAATGGGTGATTATATGGGATGTAAATCAAACCTCAAAAACACCACCATGAAAAATAATAACCAGTAGGAGGTAAGTACCCATCAGCGCCCAGGGCCTGCCCTCCCTCCTCAGTCTCCCAGCTCAGCTGCTCTCCTCAGGGCTGGCTTATCTTTAGCTAATGGCCTTGCAAGTACGCCATATCCTCCTGCCTATCCTCTCACGGGACCAGGGACCAGCTCTCCCTCAATGTCAGGGGCTGCAGCTGTTCCTGGTCCTACCCAGTTCCTCCAGAAAAGCTTGTAACAAAGAGCCCAGTTTGAGTTCCCAAGTAGACCAAGGGGAGCCTCACATAGGAATCACAGAGCTTAAATTTCCATTCAACAGCATGAATTGACCCTGACACCTTTGTAAACTAACGAACATAGTTATAGAATGAATCCTTTAGGGTCAAATTCTTCACAACACTTGATTCTATGACCCATTTTATTATCGCTTTCTCAAAATTTGCTCTGGTCTACCACCCTCTGATCTAGCCCAGCCAAACCCTACCCTGTGTCTGAGAAAGCCTAGCTAGCCAGATGCCACTGAGGGGGAGGGTCCCCAGTCACCTGAGGGCACTTCAAGTTTCACAGTAACCAGGGCAGAAAATGCAGGTTCTGCTATTTCTGTGACCTCAGGTCCCAAGGGAGCTGTTCTCCCCTATAACCTATGGCCCTGCCCTGGGCCCAGACAGGATCCCTCAGCGTCCAGCAGGAATGTAAGTTACATCCCAGATGCTTCTCCTGGGGCCCAGAAACTGAAGAGAAATTCTGCCCAGCAGTAAGGGGGCCTCCCACCTAACCCTCCTCACAACTGCACTGGCTCATATCAACCAAGAGTAGGGCCTACCATGGGAAGAGCTTTGTGCATCACCACTTAGGGTGGAGTATCTGATCATCAACCCTTCATGTGGTGCTGCCTAAAGGGAAGGTTCCCAGGCTCTGCAGTGGATTTCTGTCCAGTAGAAGTCATTAACTTGTAGCAATGATAACTCTACACTATTTGTATTACAGATACATTCCAACTACTTTACAGACTACTCAAAATTTAAGCCTATAATCCCAGCACTTTGGGAGGCTGAGGCAGGAGGATCACTGGAGGCTAAGAGTTTGAGACCAGCCTGCGCAACATAGCAAAACCCCATCTCTAAGAAAAAAAAGTTAGCCAAGCATGGTGGTGTGCACCTATGGTCCCAGCTAGGAAGGGCTGGAAGGAATGCTCAAGCAGTAGTTTAAGGCTGCAGTGAGCTATGAGGACCCCACTACACTCCAGCCTGGATGATGTAACAGATCCTGTCTTTTAAAAAAAAAGTTAGATACCCCAAACCACTTCTAGGCACACACAGAAATGCAATTCTGGGAATCAAAAACTACAATTCTAGCAATGCATCTAAACTCTACCCTAAAATATCTGCATATTAAACTACCAAGGACAGTTAAGCTTTCAAAGAGAGAAGATCAAAGTACTGTCATCTTTTAATTTAATCCTTTTGTTGCATCAATGGTCTTAAGAGGGATGAGAGAGATCAAAATAAAAATGGAAACAAACTATATCTTTGTGGCTGTTGTGTTTTAGTTTTTTTTTTTTTTTTTTCTCAATTTGGGCCACAAAATAGGTCAGCTCCATTACTGATCAGCCTTCCCACAAATATTTAAAACAAATTGAATTGCACACCCAATACCCATCACAATTACACCAGGCACAATAACTAAATTAGCAATTCAACAAAATAATTGGAAATGCGATTCTCTCTATTCCACCAGTCTCCCTCGAGGGTTTAGCCGATCTATGGGGGAAAACTCAGCTTTCCTAATTCTGCAGCTAATTAGAGACACACTTGTAAATGAAGTTGTTTGTCTTAAAGTTGAAATTCTCTTCTGGGGGTGGGGGAGAGGAAAGGAGAGATGAGAAAGTCCTTCCACTCTGGAGCAAGTGTATGAACAGGTACAAAGAACACACGCCTGGATACTAATTAGCAGCCATATCCACAATTAATAAAGCATCGGTATTTCACCATCACTTATTCGGTAATAAACGACTCTAAAGAGCCAGCCTGGCTGAGGCCTACATAAGTAAACAGGTGCACACTTTTAATGCCACTTGAGACAAGTTGTTGTGGGCTTGCTGTTCTGGGGAGTGGTCAGTAACAGGGATGAGGAGTGACCATGTCAGTGCTGCCAGCTCCCCTGTGGTCCCTTCCCTTTGGGCAGAACCCCCAAGACTTGCCCTGAAGGGAAGCAGAGTGAGCCCACCCTACCAATCAGACCCGCCTGTCTGTGGATGGACCAGGGCCCTGCCGGCTGGGGCCATCCCACTAACCAGAGTGGGTGACCCATCTCAACCCACTTGTGCAGGCCAGTCTTGGAGAAGCAATCTTGAGGTTTCAATTAGACCGTCCTTGGCCTCTTTTTGTTAACTTCAGGAGGAAATTCTTGGTTTAATTATATACCTGAGAACTAGGGCTTACATCTGTCCCCTCTCATGCTTCTGGAGGACGGGAATGTGACCTTAAAATGCACACTCTCCAGGGCTCCAAAGGCTTGAGCATGGCGGCTTCCTCCCCAGGCCAGCCCCCTCTCCTTGCCCTGCCTGCAGGAGCCTCCCTGTGTGTGCGCACTGCCCGGGCCCCTGAACACACCCAGGAATAAAGCCCTGACCTCACTGTGAGGTGAGCAGATGAAACCATGGGGAAGCCTCCTATTCCAAGATCCTCCTAGAACATCACAGCCCCTCGGAGGGGGTGCGGAGGGACGGGGAGCCTGTGAAAACGCTGATAAGTGAATTCAAAAGCGCCTGCTCCATTCTGCTTATCTCCTCGAACAACATGAACTTGGAGTTATCACATTTAAAGTGTTCCGTATTAGCTTTACATTTAGCTCTTCAAACCAAGTACAGTGTGCTACAACTTTAAAGGACACAAGAGTCAAACTGGAAATAATTTTATGGCACCAGGGAGTCACTTCCCAATCTAATCCCTCAGGAGCAGATGCCGCTGAGTCAGCTGGGCTTGCTATGGACCCCGGGGGCCCCCAGTCAGGAGACCACTCGCTTCCCCATCACCCCACTTACCTCAGGTCATAGGGCCGAGAAGTTGGTGGGGACAGCTTCCTGGCCCGCGGCTGGGAGGAGCATGAGGGTATAAAGACAATGCCCCTCAGCCTGGGACAAAGTAATACTGGGCACCCATCTCTGGTCTGGATGCTCTGGACCAGTCTTAGGGTTGGAAGAGGCACCTCCTAGGCTTCCCAGGGGCCCCCACAAGAGAGGAAGGGCCTAGCCACGAGGGCAAAGGAACCACAGCTTGGAGCTGCGCTTGCTGTGGAAAGGCAGAAATTGCAGAGCAGCAGGCTAATTGCTTTGTGCTCAGAACCAGCGACACCTGCATACTAATGCACCTGGCACTGCCTGAGGCTGGTCTCCCAGAGCCAGGCTTTAAAGCCCCAGGAGGGAAGCGCTCCTGCACACAGGGGCTTCTGCCCTCCTGTCAGGCTAAACTCTCACCTTGGAGAACTGGAACCTTGGGAAAGTGATGTCAAGTCCAAAAATAGGTTCAGAGCATGGGCTTCCAGGAGCCCCAGCCAGGATTAACAGAAGCAAGTCCGGTGGGTCCAACGGGCTCTGAGCAGAACCAAGTTAGAGCATGCAGAATTCTCTAGGAAAGGAGGGTGACAGAAACCAACCCAGAGACCAATCACCTGCCAACAGAGCTCTTTGCTAAACCTCAACCAGCACCTGTCACATAGCTGGGTAATAAACATGTGAAGAGCGCAAACAACATTCTTGCACCTGTGCTAAACCAATGTCTCCAATGCTGCTTTTACTTAGAAACAGCACTTCTGAATGAAACCAGCCTTCCCAAGCAGCTCAGCTGACCTTCCTATTAGTGATGAGGACCCTGAGGTTAAATGACTTCCTCAAGGCCATGCCCTGGCAAATTTGATTTCTAGTCCAGGATTCTCTCCACAACTCCACTTTTCACTCAAATCTTTCCTCTACTCAACACATCACATAAGCCCATTCCAGGACTATATGGTCCCAAGTCCCTGTTAGAACCTGGTGACATGGGAAGGGCACCACATGGTGGAGAGCCTGCTGGCACACCACAGACTGGGCTCATTTCCAATCCAGTCACAAAAAAGATGGAAGGGGGATGGGATGTGTTACTGTCAGTGTCTATCATGGACCTTATATTTTTCTACCCTATCAGTGATGTGAGAGTCCCTCTCCCTCCCCCCACACACTATTCTTTTAAATTTTCTTTCTGGAGAATTCAACAACCTTGACCTCAACAAATGAACTCTGAGAACCCCGAACCAGGGGAAATAAACCAAGCAAACATCTCAGAATATAAATGCTGCGGAAGAAATGACCCTATTGGCAGACCCCACACGATGGGCAAGAAAGGCCTGATAAAAGGAAATCTATAGATACACAAGAAAAACAAAAGTTAGATAAGCCATGCTCACTCTGCATTTACAACCCTCCTCTACGGACAAGCAGCAGGTAATGAGGACTTCATCAATAGGGCTGTTGGACAAATTGAATATATACAAATCAGCAGCGTGATATGGATCCCTGGACTTAAGAGAGAATTAGTTAATGAACTTACCAAATTACCGGCAATTATTTTTTGAAATGTTATGAAGAAAGAGAAAGAAAAGACAAAAAAAAAACCCCAATGGTTCTATTCACGAAGGCAAGTGCAACTTTACTACTAGCACGACTGCCCAAATAGGTAGCCACACACATAAATTTAAAAAGTAAACACACAATCTAAGATGCAGAAAACGTTGTTCACGCATCGTAGACAAGAGTCACGGCTGCATCTGTCCTTACTAGACATATAGCAGGACACGAGTGCAGAGCGGCACTTTTGTGGTGTCACCAGCAGGGCAGGCAGGTGCCCTGGTATGAAACACCTGCAGCCCAGGGCTCCTTCCTAACATTTTACCCGTGCTCCTCTGCCCAGCTCTGCCAAGACCTGTGGCTACATCATCTGCATCAGGCCCAGGGGAGACAAAGGTCTTGGCATTAACACATTCCATATACAGAATGACGGCTTCATCGTGGGGAATGGTACAAGGTTTATAATGAGTGTCACATCTGGATTAATTCTAAGCCTCAAACTAGGCTCCCTTTGGACCATGGTAAGAGGTAAAGAGGCACCCTGGGACAGGTTTTAGCAATACGTGTGGAGACCAGGGAAATCAAGCTCTAGTAGGAAACTTTTCCTTGCCATCTTAAATTCTGATTAATAAGAAAAATTTTAAAAAGAAGGAATGGATGGACACTTTGCCTAAGCTGGAGATGCAGAGGCTGTTTCTAGAGTGGTCAGAAATCTGCTGAAACTCTGGGTTTCTTTCTGTTTTCAGACAGAGTCTCAAGCTGTTGCCCTGGGTAAAGTGCTGTGGTGTCATAGCTCACAGCAACCTCTAACTTTGGCTCAAGTAATCCTCTTGCCTCAGTTTTTCTATTTTTTCTAGAGACAGATGTCTCACTTTTGCTCAGGCTGGTCTCGAACTCCTGAGCTCAAGCAATCCACCCACCTCGGCCTCCCAGAATGCTAGGATTACAGGCATGAGCCACTGCGCCTGGTCAATACTCTGGGTTTCTAAATGATGCCCACCAGGTAGTGTCCCTGGACAGCAATGGTTACACTGCAGAAACAAGGTAGAGAGCAGCTGGGAAGTCAAACCCACATGAGGAAAACCTTCCTGGGAGAGCCGCAGACGAAGGCAATGAAAGTGGCAAGAGCATGAAAAGTAAAGGGGAGGGTGGACAGCAAATGACACAAGAGCCAGCAGCCAGGAAAAAATATGAGAGAGGGAGGGAGATGTGGTGTCACTTTCTATTTACCCACCATCTTTCACTGGAGCATTTCAAAGCACATTAAACACAGCAGCTCTTTATCCTCCCAGAGGAGGATGCTGACTTAAAGGAGTCTCTGGGGAGTAAGAAATAAACCTAGGATGAAACTCCAGGGCAGGTGTCCACCCTGCTCCACACCCTTTGTTACAGATGGCCCAGCCTAGGCAAGTGAGGAAAAGTGGATGAGGTACTTAAAATAAGCCTTGATAACATGTATCAAGAGTCTTAAAAATACTTAACTAGCCTAGGCACGGTGGCTCACGCCTGTAATCCCAGCCTTTGGGAGGCTGAGGCAAGTAGATTGCCTGAGCTCAGGAGTTTCAGACCAGCCCGAGCAAAGCAAGACCCTGTTTCTACAAAAAGAAAAAAAAAAAAAAGCCAGGCGTTGTGGCAGGTGCCTGTAGTCCCAGCTGCCTGGGAGGCTGAGGCAAGAGAATTGCTTGAACTCAAGAGTTTGAGGTTGCTGTGAGCTGCGACACCACAGCACTCTACCCCAGGGCAACTGAGTAAGACTCTGTCTTAAAAAAAAAAAAATTTAGACTTATTATTTATTTTCAGCTCCCATCACCTTAGATCATAGATGCTTTTACTTGGTTCATGTCACTCTAAAGATATATGCCAAGAAAAACAAAAGCTTCAAATAACATAATAAACAAGCTTTATGCACAAGTATTTTCTTGTATCATTATTCCTAAGGGCAAAAATCTGGAAACAATTTAAATGTCCAACAACAGGGGATTCGGTTAAGTATCAATGAGACATGTACCAAAAGGAATTAGTAGACAGCACTTAGAATATATCTGTAAAAACATGGCCATAATCTTTGTACTATTAATGTGAAAATGCAGATCGTACCCATGGTCCCACACAGGTAGTGTCTGTGTGTTGGAGGGGTGGTAGACACAGCTGTATGGGGATTTTGCTTTTATTGTTTTTAAAAGGATAACTAAAACATTCAGGCAGCACAAAAGTTAAGAGCAAGTCTCCCCTCCGCTCCTTGTTGCCTCTCCTGCATCTATCCACCAAGAGGGCTATGTAGTACCCACGTGTTAATGTGAGAAGTGATTATTTCTGGGTGAGGAGACACAGCTAGCTGCCTTGTTTTTACCTGTTCCTTCTACTTTTCTGTGATTAACTTTCAAATTAAAAATAAAATCAGAAGCCAGCCATATATCACTTTCTCTCTCCTGGAGGGAGGGGCTGGGGGGCCTGGAAGCTGCCACATTTTGGTGTGACCAGCTTACTGCCTGGCTGTCCTGTGAGACTCTCTAGGTCTATAGTTTATGAGTGTCGTGGGTGAAGCAGTCAGCAGGGCAAAAATAAGCAAATTCCACACAAAAGAGAGGAATGCTTCAGTCTACACTGAAAAAGAGCTGTGGATTGAAACTCTTGATAACTGTTCTCAACTCATTTAAAAATCAGCATTAGCTACCAAAATGTAAAGTATTAGTTTTATTAAAATGCAAATCAATCAACTAATCTGTCTTTCTAGTAACAGTTGAATTGCAGTATCCGTGTCAATTAAAATAGTTTCCAATTTATTCTTGGCTGGAAGGAGGGTGGTCTTCTGAATGTTAAAATGCAAGCCTTCCGTAAGTGAGAATTCCATCAGTTCCTTCTTTCTCATCTCTCCTGTTTTTAACTCCTTTTAGTCAAACTTGCTGGACTCCAAATATTTTGAAGTACTTGTTTAAATCTTTATCAGATGGAGTGACCATGACAAAGGTCCTATCTGTTGAGGAGGTGTGGGCTAGCATCAGGCTCACAGAGAGCTCCCCATGAAGAGGTCCCTTCCCAGCTGCGCTACTGTGCATTTTCAGAATCTCAGGCTAGACGGACAGCACTGGATGTTCTGTATTTTTAAAAAGTGATCATTCTGAACAGGGCGAATGTGGTGAATTGATCTTTGGGTAAGTAGAGACACACTGAAATTACACATTTCCTCAGCAGTAGAGCCCAAGAGGTAACTGCTGAGACAAGAAAACCAAATCACCATGTACAAAGGTACCTATGACACAGAAAAACCTTCCTCCCTCCTCTCTGTCCCCATCCTCAGCTCAGCAGATGCATTTATGTTAAAATTAAAACATGGAACAGATGATGTCAGGACTCACTTCACTGGGAATCCAGCCTTTGGGTGCTGTGCAGCATCCCAGACACCAAGTCAATAATACAGAGGATTCCTGGGCACAAAAATCTGTCACTGGTTTTAACATTTTAAAACAATATCAAATTAACAATGACTAGTTATCAACAACTGTACTCAGCTGCTTGGATTCAACATTTCTTCTGAAATTCCATAGCTCTAAATAGAGATTTGGCCAGAGGACCTATGAGATGGTGGGTTCTGCGTGCTGCAGACCCATGTGCACACATTACTTATGCAAGATAATCTGTGTAGCATATTGACCACAGCAAGCCAATAAATCCCCCTTATGGGGATTTAATTTCCAGCTTTTGACCTTTGGATGAAAAACAAGTGAATCATCTCCTCCTGCTAGATTTACACCGGAGCTCATCTCCAAACAGTGATGCGCGCTGGTGGGAAGGGAAAAGCGCTCCAGAAGAAACTAGAAGTCAGACAACTGTTTTTAATGACAAAAGGCAATTACTCCCAACTTATAAAGTCCTGTGGGCACAGCGCAGTAGGTTTGGGGGGATACCCTGTTGCTCAGAGTACAATAAACCACCAAACATCGTCCACTCAGAAAGCAGCATCCTGCCCTTAGAATTAGGCCTTCTGTGAACTTATAAAAAAAAAATATTAATACTTTTTAAAATCAACAAATCATAATTGTACACATCATGGAGTACAATGTGATGTTCTGATAAACACATTCAATGTAGAATGATTAAATCAAACCAACATACCTATCACCTCATTTTCTTTGGTGGGGAGACATTTGAAATTTACATTATTATTGGCTATACAACAGATCTCAAAACTCCCTGCTCCGAACCATACCTTTTTGTACCCTTTGATCACATTTCCCCATGACCTACTCTCCCAACCCCTCACCATCTGGTAACCGCCATTCTATTCTCCTTACTTCTATGAGTTTGCCTTTTTTAGATTCCACATAATTAGGATCAAGTGACATTTGTCCTTCTATGCCTGCCTTAATTAGTGAGTGTCTTCCAGGTTCAACCAGGGTAGCAAAAAACAGAATTTCCTTCTTTTTAAAGTTTGTATAGTATTTTATTGCATATGTGCATATACACATCTTCTTTTATCCATTCAACTGTGTAAGAAACTCAAATGATCCAATAATAAGAAAACAACCCATTTTTAAAAAATAGGCAAAGGACTTGAACAGACATTACTCAAAAGAAGAGACATAAATGGCCAACAGCTCGGTATCACCAATCATTAGAAAAATGCAAATTAAAACCACAGTGAGATATCACCTTATCCCTGTTGGGATGGCTATGACCAAGGAGATGAAAGGTACCAAGTGATGGTGAGGGTGCTGAGAAAGGGGAGCCCCCGTGCACACATAGTAGGAGTGGCAATTAGCACAGCCATTAGGGAAAACAGTAGAGAATGACTCAAAACTACAGATACAATTACCATATGCTCCAGCAATCCCACTTCTGGACACAGATCCAAAGACACTGAAACCACTATGTTGAAAAGATATCTGCACACCCATGTTCACTGCAGCACTCCTGACGGTAACTGAGGTACAAAACAAGTGTTTGTCAGGGGTGAACAGACAACAAAAATGTAAAATGCTACATTATATAAGGAAGTCATCTGACTAGGACAAAAAAGAAAACCCTCCCCAAAATACGCCATCCTGCTAGAGCTGTAAAGATGCTCTTACTCTGAGATGTTCAAGAAATCACATCAGTACCACAACAGTGACAACGCTCTTTATTTGTGATGGTTAAAGAGCACAGAGGGCCAGTGCCCTCGCAGGTATTAGGCACATGTTTTGAGCATAGCACCTTCCCAGGAATCTCCCTACTAGTTCAACCCCGTAAGGTCACTGGTTTCCTCCACTGGATGAGCAGCCGACTGGCCAAGACACCGCTGTGTCGGGGGAGGCCCTGCCCCAGTCTGTAGCAAGGGACACAGGCAACATCAATTCCTGTGGCCTTCACCAGGAGGGTGGAGCTGGCCAAAGAGAGAGCGATACAGCTCTGTCCTAGGAGACAAACAGAACAAACTGGTTAACATGCAGGTTCACTGTTCAAGGTAAAAAAAAAAAAAACTGAAAAGCTGGGAAATGCCCCAATCTATTTTTTTAGTTGAAAACACAGTTGTGTAATTAAAAGTGCATCCCACATCTCTTATTCACAATACAACAGAAGGAAAAGACCCAGAAACAGAGACTCAAATAGTAAAATATGTAAATAGTCCGGTGAGGCTGAATACCCTGTCTCTGGGGAATGAGTTTTCTGTAAGTTTGCCCTTTACAGACAGGCTCTTCAAGTAAGAAAACAAGATTGAATATTTTAATAGGATGTATGAGACTGCCACACAATGAGGAGGATTCAATCAGACATGGGATGTAGGTAGATATAATTTAGTTTTCATACATTTTCTGGGACTTGGCAGTACTTGAAAAACAATGAAAATGACCCAGCAACAAGATTCCAATTACTATCATATGTACAGTTGTTCAGGAGTAGAACCAAGGCTCTTCCCCACTTCCCAGCTCCCTTTTCTCTATTCTCAGTCTAATAAATAATGTGATTGGCTAATTTATTTCTAGAGTTGAGTTTTGATGTTAAAAAAAATTCATAATATGCCAGAGTCTTGGGTCCCTGAAAATGAAGTAATTGACTGCTTCCAACCTCTGTTCCTACTATTAAATACTACACAAAAACATCTGGCTGAAGCCACCTGTCAAGACCTGAAAAACCTAAAAGGCGGTGGGGATGAAGATCTCTCCTGTCCTTGTGATGGAAGCTCTAGACCTCTTTCCCCTGTGGATATGGAGCAGATCCTCCCTGCAGAGATGAGAAGCCACCAGGTTCCAATCAGGTCAGAACCACGTCAGAACGTCCATCACCAGGAGAGGGCCCATGGACAACACCGCTCCCTGAGGCAGGCGACCCATGTCTACCCTCTGCAGCCACTAACCTTATGGAGGGAGGGAGGGCAGCTCGCACAGGGCTAAGGTTGTGAGCTGGGGAGTCACAACCCCAGAAGAAAGCTGCATCTGCTCTGGTATTTTCAAGATCAAACCCCCAAAAGCAGCCTGTACCCTGGCTAAGAAAAGAGGCTCTGAAAAGTGCTCTCATTACTTTAGGATCATTGTCAGCAAATGTGACTTTAAAAACAAAACACAAACCCACCCTACAAACAGCCATTTCAGTTAAGCAAGACTTCAACAGTCCTTTTTCTGAAAACAGTCTACTAAAGTTGTGAGCAGGAATAAAAGTACTATCCTTAGAAAACCCAGCGATAGGAATAACAGATCAACGCTTTAAAAAGGTAAAAAGAAAATATAAAGAAGAAACCGCAGAAGCCAAAAATGTAAGCTAGCCTCGTCATGTTAGGACTATGGGATGGACAGACAATAAAAGTACCAGCCAGAAAACAATGGGCCTCCAATTTTATGACAGAAATTTTATGGCAAGAATTTGCTGGTACCCTCACCCTGAGCTACAGACAAAGGCTGCAGGTCCACCCTGAACTCCTTCGCCTCTTTGTTCCTTGGCTATGTGCATCCGTGTGACCAGCCCAGACAGGCCCTGCAGAGGTGGAGGGCAGCCCCAGACACTTGCAGGCAGGCACGGGCAGCCTCAGGTCACCAGTGCCAGCACCTAAACACAGTGATGCTGCCCAGTCTTCCCATCCTCACACCACGGCCTGCCTATGTGCCAGCAGTGACAAGTCTCTTTAGCCATTTCCATAAAAAAAAATTAAATGGCATGGAGGGAAGAGTTGCCATGACAAAAAGGACCGCGTGACTTTAAGAGGACGCAGTCTGAGGGAGGGACACACAGAGGCACATCTATTTAGCCCCTCGGAATCATAGCCCTCCACTCGCCCTGCCTGCCTGCCCGCCCCAGACCCATCATTACACGGAGCAGATGCTTCCACTCCGCTGCGGTAGCGGTGGTGCCTGGGCCCACGGCGGCAGTTACTGTCCACAGCAGGGTTCACGTGTCAGGAGCAGAGAGTGAAATGCTGAAACCCATGTTTTGATAGAACATCATTTCACACTCAGGTGGGCAAAGCTGACAAACACGTGCAGCTGTGCACGGCAAAGCAACCTGGAGAGCTCAGTGGTCTGGGCTCTTAAAATATTTTTACAGAGAGAGAGAATATGAATAAGGCTTATTTCAATCTAAAAATCCCCAAGCCATTTTAACTTTGCTCTCCCCTGCCCTCCCTCACCCACCAGTCAGGGGCCATTTTGATCTTACAGCACCTCAAATTTAGCTGCTTCTCCAGGCCTTGCTATTTCAGATCTCACCAGCTCTTACAAGGACGTGGCGACAACCTCCTGGCCACTCTTCCACTCCTTCTCCTCTCTCCATTCCCCTCAGCCCCAACCCCTGAGTCAGACAAAGCAGACCCACCCCAGGCCCAGGAGCACCCCCAGGGTGAGACCTCCAGAGGCCCACCCAGCCCTTCCCAGCCTTGGCTGCTCTTGCCGCCTCTTTGGTGCATATAATACTATACATCCCTCTCACCATTTTAAATTGCCACATAATGTTTTTCTAAAGTTTAAATAGTCACAAAAGATAGAATTACCAGAATGTGTGAATATTAACCTTTAAAATAAAGCCCTTAACATCTCTTTTGTAAAGGTGCCTAATAGAATCTTTATATCATGATGAACTGAGACCATCACTATACATTTAAACAACACTTTTATAAACACTCTTAAAACTTGGAAATTTTACAGTATCTTTTTCTTCTTGAACTTGTATATTTCCATCTGACTTTTCCCTATAAATTTCTGTCCTAATATAATTGTTTTCTTACTTGGAAATTTCTTAGTATAAGCACTGAGAAACCTGTCACATATACAAGCAACTAGGAATGAGAGCGTTCTGTCACAGCAATGTCACTCAATTCTTTTAATTCCTTCTCAACTATGGGGGGGGGAACTCATAGTAATCTGCCACTCAAAATGGATTCTAACTATTTATAAATGGACAACTCATATTCACTTGCAATACTGTCAAAAATAAAGACCTGGAAACTGACCTGCAGGGATCTCCTTTCTCAGTCCCTACACAAGTGTATTCCACCCTCCCTTGCGTGTGCTGCTCTGGAGGTTTCCCCACCCCAGCCTGAGATCCCTGTGGTATTAAAGATGGGCTTTTCGCCAGTGGGAGGAGAACGATGGCAAAAAGTGAGGCAAAAGGAGAATCCACCCCTCCTGCACAGGTCCAGCCTCAGGCAGGCCAATTCTAGGAAAGAGCTAAGTCTGGATACCTACTCCTTAAAACCATTTCCACACTCTCCTTGGGAAGTCTCTCATCCTGGTACGGAGACTGAGATGCAGGGAGCACCGAGCTTGTCCCCACACCTAGACAGGGGCTAGATGTGTGCCAATGCTTAGGGAAAGGCCAAAGCCCCTGAAAAGAAACAACCCATATCCTTTATATCGTCCCAAGAAAACCAAACCAAGCTAAAAACCAGGCAGCAGACAGCTGCACAGGACTGAGGGTCAGCCAGCCTTCTATGCGTGAACGTTTCCCCCACAGCATCTCTGCTAGCTGAGATTTAGCCATGCAGAGAGGCTGAACTATCAATCCTTCAGGTTAACCTTGTCTCCATCTGATTCTCCAGGGTAAGTGTTGAGTGTAATACTTGAGGTCCCCTTTAGGCTATGCATAATGAACTTGGGTTTAAAAAAAAATACATAATTCCTGCTCCCTATCACATGAAGAATCAAGATTTGAATCACTGATCTGAAACGCCTCCCCACCCCCTACTTCACACTCTTGGTCTCAATGGCCAGTGGGAATGTCCACTGTAGAAACATATTAATGTTGGTATCATGCAGGAGAATAACCTACAGAGTAATTAACAGGACTTGGACCTGAGGTAGAAGGTCGATAGCAGGGGCTCTTCCTTGAATTAAAATTTAACTTACCCTTTATTGCAACCTACAAAAGCAAGTAATGAGCACTAACATTTTTATTTCTTTTAAACTGTCATTTAGGCTGTAGAGGGGATAATTACCTATCTCTAGTGTAGTAAGGTTTTACAACCCTTAGTGAGGCATTTTCTAATTTAATATTTTTACTATATTATCATAAAACCTGTTTCTGGAAAAAAAAAATGATCATGGATTAGCAGCCATTTTCCATAAAGACAGAGAGAGAGAGTGTGCGTGTGTGAGTGTGAATGCGTATGTGTGTGTAAGATTCAGCTTATTAATTATGTGATTCTTCTGAAAAGACAAAGTATGCACAGCCTAGCTAGCTGTGAAATGCAATCACTTTAGTGGCAGGTGAGGTTTTAAATAGCGCT
This sequence comes from Galago senegalensis, assembly GCA_963575145.1. Classification (NCBI taxonomy): domain Eukaryota; kingdom Metazoa; phylum Chordata; class Mammalia; order Primates; family Galagidae; genus Galago; species Galago senegalensis. The sequence goes on from CAUYTI010081818.1 coordinate 21,342, forward strand.
CAGTAGGGTGGGGCTGCATGTGGATGATAATGCAGCCCCCAGCCCAACACGTGGACCCAAATATGTTCCCTTCAGTTCCACATGTGCACTCCTCACTGGCCTGCAACACAGATCACTGTCTCTCACGATATTATTTGGGCAAACAGTACAAAGGAGCATATTAAACCTGCAAATGATCTGTGTGGGGCTTTCAATTTGCTAGGTCAGTAGCTTATAGCACTAGGGACTCGGAAAGAATCGCATCATCCGCTCTTCAGAAGACCGTCCTCCTCCACTCTGGTCCAAACTGAGCTGCACCTACCCACTCATGTGGCCAAAGGCAGGTAGCCAGTGGAAAGAAAGCAGCCATTCTACTACTCCCTAAAGAAGCCTACAAGGCCTGCAAAAGTATCATAGTCTAAGCAAGTTATTACATGTTAGTCTTCCAAAAGTGCCAGTGGGGACAATACTGCGGCTTTCCACATTAAAGTTATACACATAAATTACCCTTGATTAATTTGAAATTGTTCATTTTTTGCTTCATGGAGGGATGAGAGGTCTCCCCATATATAAAAGAAGTGGTACTGCATGTGTTTCTGCCATAACACAGCACCACATACTCAGAATATGCATTTAAGAACCCAGGGAAAGTGAGGAAGCACACGAAGGGAAGGTCAGACTATAAGGTTTCCGATTCAAAAAGCTCATGTCCGGCAGAATCTGGACCAAATCCAAAGCCCTTTATAGACACTGTCAGTGCAGTTCACACACACAAGCTTTTGCCCTGCACCCACTGGCAGCACAGTTGCTGAAGGCAGACCCACGCTTTTAAAGATTCCTGGTGATGTTACTAACGCTGCCTTTCTCCCATATCTGTTTTGAAAACAATTTACGTCATGCTGCAGAAGGTTATAAACATATACTAGATGTATACGGTCCTCGGCCTCAAAATATAACATATAGGCTTAATAAGTAAAAGATATTTAAATACTTACTTGAACTTAGTTAGATTTTGTGGAGGATTACAAAGACATGAAAGGCACAACAGAAGCCAGACTGGAAGGTGAGTATATGCTGCAAATCTGTCTAGGACAACCCACTCCACAGGGGAGACACATGAACGTGCTTCCTCACTAGGGACCCAACTCTGCCGTCCATGACTCGCTCCGTCCAAAGCCAGGAGAGGAAGAAGGCTGACTGCTATTCCCCGTGGCAGCACTTCAACTATTTGATGTCTTCCTCTAACTAAATCTGTTCTTTGCTGGGTTAACTGGGCCCAGTCTTCTCCATTCCTTCTATGGTAGTCTTCTTGCCACCCGTTTGCACTCCTTGAGGCCTTCGGTTTGCCAAAGCTCAGACAGAAACCCTCAGAACCTCTCAGCCAATCCCAACATTTCCGGTACATCCATCTACTGAAAAAGATGTCTTGCCAATCACTACTTGGCATGGGCTAATGGCACCAAAGGGATGGGTCCTCCTCCATTCTGTCAGAAACCAAGGTGGGCCAAAGAGCAGAAGCTACTCCCTGCTCCATCTTTCTCTAAAAGACGCCTGAAGATCGCAGGACAATAGCTTTCTTTTCTTATATGAGTATTAAAGAGAAAAGCAAGTTTGTCTGTTTGGTTTTTTTTTTTTTTGAGACAGAGCCTCAAGCTGTCCCCCTGGGTAGAGTGCTGTGGCATCAAAGCTCACAGCAACCTCCAACTCCTGGGCTCAAGCAAGTCTTCTGCCTCAGCCTCCCAGGTAGCTGGGACCACAGGCGCCCGCCACAACGCCCGGCTATTTTTTGGTTGCAGCCGTCATTGTTTGGCGACCCGGGCTGGATTCAAACCTGCCACCTTCAGTGTATGTGGCTGGCACCTTAACCACTTGAGCCACAGGCACCGAGCCAGAAAAGCAAGTTTAATAGAAGTCTCAAAGTAGTAAGTTACCTAAAATAAAGCAAATCATTTTTATATGGCATATAGCTTGGCGTAATAAATGTAGAGGGGTGGCAATTTGATGTCAGAGCTGGTTCTGATTCTTACTGGGTCTATGATCTCAGGTAAATTACTTAGCCCCATGAACCCTAGCTACCTCATTAGCAAGATGATAACCACATCTTCCTTAAACATACTGTTCTTAGAACACTAAGCAAAGCCCCTGTTGCATAAATAGCATTATTGTCTATGATCATGAAAAGCAGAATGAGACACGGCAGCCAAATGCCAGAGCCGGTGGGACATGCAAAGGACCCATGTGAATGTGTTACAGTCTGCTCCCACCTCACCCTAGGGACAAAATGGCACCTTCCTCTAATCTTTCATACCTTCTGCTTCTCTTGACCCAAATCCATTCTACTCTGTATGAGTGACTTTGTAAGAGAGAGAAAGACATATAAGCAATGTCTGTGACCTAAAGGGGGAACTATATCCGTCCAAAAGGCAAGCAATTACTCTGTGCTCTTTCGGGCCATGTGGCGGGGGAATGCTACGTGTGTCCCAGGAATGGGAACAGAGGCTGGTGACACACATGAAAACTCAAGAGCCCTGGACTACTGGGAAAGCAATCCCAGGGACAAGACAGATGTGGCTCTTCTAAGAAAAGAGTGACAAAAACCACGAAAGCAGGAAACTTAGGATTCCTAAATGCAACCAAAAGTCCGTATGTAACTCTCCCTCACTCTCTTCTCAACATCCTCCAACAACAAAAAGTGGATCACAGGCTTTCTCAAAATCTCATCACAATCAACTTCACACCAAAAAACCCCAAACCAAAACCAAAGCCAAACCAAACATACACACACACACAGCAAAGGCAGGCGATAAAATGAAAAGAAAGTGACCTTCTCTCACCTACAACTCAGAATCGTCTCATCTATCACTAATTACCTAAATCTAGATACAAGGCAAATGCGTTCCAGACACTGGCTGAACTCTTCAGAATGCTCCAAAACAACCAAACTGCATCTCCCCGAATATGCCACAAGGTGGCAGTACATGCTTCATTTCTACGTGGACCAGGAGAACAGCCAGGCCCGAGCAGACCAAGCCCATAAATTACCCGTGTCTGCTCTCATCACCATCCTACACAGTGCTTGAAGGAGACTCTAGAAGGTCTGTTCCAATTCACTCTTTTGGTCAGGTCAGAACTAGGTCCTTCAAACCACTGCAAATGCTTTTAGCCCTACTGCTTTAAATTACAGATGGTGACATGTGGCCTCTGGCCTGTCTCCTAAAGATCAGACTCAAGACTGATAAATGTTCAAAGAAGCAGGCTCAAGCCCCAAACAAAGGAACTGAAATGATGAGGAAAAGAGAAGAGGGAGAGGAATGGCAGGTTGAGAAGGGAACTAGGGTTACATTTGTAAAGGTTTTATATCTCAAGTCAGTTATAAATTCACTCCACTTTAACAGAAGAAGAAAAATACTTGAAACTTCCACCATGCCTATGATTAGCTTCAAGTCTTTCGTATTCGTTTAAAGGAAAATAATCTACCTTAGCAAACTTGCAAAAAGGGGGTGCAGGAACCACTCTTCAGACAAAAGGGACATCGCTCCTTTCCTGTGCATTAATATTCCACATTCCTGGGATGATTTCCACTTTCACAGTTTGACTGTTTTATAACAGATTTGATGTGAGAGAAGACAAATGGCCTCACAAAGGAAACACGACAAATCATCTCACTGCTTTTAGCAGGGTTTTCTCTTTATTTTTATTTATTTTTATTCTGGAGCTGGTTGTAGAGCTCTCTGCCTTGCTGGAGATGTTTAATATTAACGTCAGGCCACCACGATCCTGGCAATAGAGTTGGCCGGTGTTGTGTTTACGGTTTTGTGACTGCTGGCTTCAGGAAGATGAAGCTCCTTGTTCAAACAGCAGCCCCTCTAACAGCTCCTGTTAAAAGCCAGGGGATGCTTCACTGAGTAGACGTGAATCACTTCCCCCAACTGCACAGAAGGTGAGACTGACACTCCAGTTACATTTGTGTCCCTATCAGGACTGCTGCCCGACGACCTAGAGCCTGGAGGGCAGCACAGGACGCATCTCTCAGCTCCAGTTCAACTTCAACTTTCAGGGGGGCAAACAGGCAGAAATTAGTGAGGGTATTTTATCGTCAGCCCACAAAGTTTAAGCAAGGTACTCTGCTATTACCTCTGGGAACAAGCTGGAAGGCTATTTTGCTTAGAAACCCAGGACCAATGCAAACAAGTACTGAGTAACAAACGCAGAGCCCTAGGTCCACAATCCTGAGTCATCGGCTTAGCTGGGCCTGTACCCTCAGGAACAGCACTTCTAACTACTGCCAGAGCTCTGTCCTGAAACTCTCCTCCCAAGGGTTCAGGCAGCTTGTGTTTGTTCCCTCAATCTCCTCCACTTTTCCTTGTTTTCATCTGCCTTCTCCTACAGCTCCCTTCCCCCAGCACTGAGCCACTGAACTCACTCCAAGCCCTGTAAGGCTATTTTGGCACCTAAACTACCATTTCTATTAATGATGGCGGCAAATTCTTTGTTACTCATGTCCCACATTTAACTGTTTAATGGCAATAAGCTGTGGACAAAGTTATAGGAACCAAGGTACTGTATTTTCTGATGAAAAAAATAAAATCCAATGTGAGATAGGGCTCTTATTCTGACAATTTACATTAATTGATAAGATGCAAACTGCCACCCTTGATCTGTCCATCTTTTTTGGTTTTTAATAGTATCCTTCAAAGAACTTCCTCCCATCCTCTGTAAATCAGAGAAAAACCTAGAAACAAGGAAGGTTTATCCCAGCCACCTGCCAGATAAACCTTCATCAGCAGTACTGAGCCAGACCCCTCTGCTTCTGGAAGTCTACAGCAGGGCCATCTCCCCAATGCCAGTTCCACCAACTAGTCTCTGAAAGTCAGAGCTTGATGACCTTAGCCAGTTATTAAAAAGCCTGACTGCTAAGTGCAAAAAGAGACGTTTGCATTTCTTCCCCTGAAAGCTGGTGAGTCTGCTTTGCTGCACAGTTGTGCCTCCGTGCTGCCGAGTGTGTGTATGAGAAAATGTGTATTGATTTCTTCTTTCTTATAAAGGAGCACAAAGCATCGAAGAACAATTGCTTGTCTTTCAGTATTTCACATTGCACACGAGACAAAAGGCCCAACCCCCACGACCCGCTGAGAAGTAAAAGGGGAATGGAACAGGATTATGTCTCCTGGGTGTCAGCGACCACCACCACAGTTGCAAGTCTGCCACTGGGACTCCAAACACCCTAGAGCCCACTAATGCACACCTGTCTGGGATCAAGTAATTTCCCTCTCTGGGCTGATGTTTCCTCATCTATATTGGAGAAGAAAGAGCCTTCAGTCTTATTTACCTTTTAAGTGGAGGTGCCCAGACGGTAAAGGAGTTAATGTTTATAAAGTGCTCTGCTCCCCCATGGGAGACAATGGATAAAACACAAGGTGTGGGTACAGCTCTTTCAAGACCTCATTTCCCAGGGTGGTTAGTAATAGCTTCCCATTATGAGGTGCTTCCAAGCAACTAGAACTCAATGTCCTTTCTCTAAATATCCTTTTTTGGTTTGACACTTAATACCAACACTAAAAATAATGAAAGGTAACCAGGCCTTTATATTTTGTTAATGCACTTACACAATCCATTCCAGAACTGTTTTTTTATTAAATAAAACAAATTCTGAAAGGCAGTCCAAAAAACTGGCTGAATGCTCTTACTGGTCATCACAGAGCCTTATTGGTAACCTCCATGTTTCCAAAGTAACTACATGTTGAGTGTCCCTATTCCAAAAATCCCAAACCCAAGGCTTGTTGAGCATCAACATGATACACCAAGGAAATGCTCACTGGAGCATTTCAGATTTGGGGTTCTCAGATTAAACAAATTGAACTTGTATAAAGCAAATACTCTAAAATGTAAAAAAAACCTGAAATATGAAATACTTCTGGTCCCAAGCATTTTAGATAAGGGATACTCAATCTGCAATGATTTGTAGGGGGGGCCACCAGAAACCAAAGCTGGTTTAAATATCACAGCCAAGATGGACAGGAGAAAACCTACAGTATATACAAAAGGTAGGGTATACAATTTTAAAAGTGATGGAAGTACAATAATATTCTCAAAAGATTCCCCCCCCCCAAGATTCATCCTAAGTAAATCTGAACTCAAAAACCGTCTAAGTAAAGGGTTGGGAATGAGAAGTCCGAGGGCTGAACCTTTCACTTTTGGAGCTGTTCCAACAAGGCTGTGAGCTAAGAGCAAACCAAGTTGCTGACCTCAAGCTGGGCAATGTTTTAGAGTAGAGACATAACCCATTCCTGATTAGAAAGCACCCAGCAGTGAATGCATATATAGTATAGACAGGGACAGAGAAACACGGAGCAGAGATAAGTACATTAAAGGACTTAGTTGTACATGATTTGGGGACATTTTAGTAAAAGACACAAGAAACTCCTTTGTCCATCTTATAGGCCTATTTGTAAAAATTATTGTACCAGCAAATTATAAACAGACTTAAAAGCTGAAGGCCTTTGAAAGCATTTCAGATAGGAGGCCTATAACCAACTTTTCCTAGGTTTGCACAGAAATGGGTATATCTGATTACAGGCAAATGAATAATAGCATAATATACAGACATGTGAAAATATAATTTTATTTAAATAATTATCTGTACAGATGATATTTAAAATACCCGTTCTCAGAAACAAAACATTAAAAAGAACATTTCATTATCAGGAACCTAGTGAATGAAAGTACTATTTTATAAAGAAAGAAACTCCCAGCATGGTGATGCATGCCTATAATTCTAGCACTCTGGGAGGCCTAACCAGGAGGACTGCTTGAGCAAAGGAGTTCAAAACCAGCCTGGGCAACATGGCAATACCCAGTCCCCAAAAATAAAATTAAAATATTAGTCAGGCATGGTGGCATGCACCTGTACTCCCAGCTACTGAGGAGGCTGAGACTTGGGAAAATCTCTTTAGCCCAGGAGATAGACGTTGGAATGAGCTGAGATTATGCCACTGCATTTGAGCATGGGTGACAGAGTGAGACCCTATCAGAGAGGGGGAGAGGGAGAGGAAGGAGGGAAAAAAAGCAAGGCACATAGAGGAGACTTCTCAGGGAATAATGTGCTCAAGAATCCTGAAGCAGGCTCGGTGCCTGTAGCTCAGCAGCTAGAATGCCAGCCACATACACTGGAGCTGATGAGTTCGAATCCAGCTCAGGCCTGCCAAACAATAATGACAACTACAACCAAAAAATAGCTGGGCGTTGGGGCAGGTGCCTGTAGTCCCAACTACTTGGAAGGCTAAGGCAAGAGAATCACTTAAGCCCAAGAGTTTGAGGCTGCTGTGAGCTATGACGCCACGACACTCTACCCAGGGTGACAGCTTGAGACTATTTTGGGAGGAGGGGGGAAGAATCCTGAAGCAGTTCTCTAGCTTGGAGAAGGCTAACATTAACTGGAAAAAGACCTTAAATAAGTTGTTCTGCAAATAATACTAGTGCTACAAAAATGCTGCATAATTTGGCAAGCTACAAAGGAAATGAAAATATATTATTCCAAATATCAGAATAAAATATTAATACCAAATACAAGATCATGAGTAGACATATGCACACTTCTTTGACTTGTAAGTTAACATTCTTAGCAAGAAAAAAAAAACTCCTAATAAGTGCTTTTGTGAAGTATAATAAACACGGTTAGAAAAGAGTGAATAAAATAGAGATTCGAAGGAGAAAAAGCTACCTACTCAGTTGGGGATGGAAAATCATATATCTCCCTGGAAAAGAAACATTTCAACAAGAAGCAACATAGTGGGATGGAGGTAGGAGATGTTTCAGGTTAAGTGACTAAAAAAAGTGGCACAGTGGGAGGAATGTGGAGTACGCTGGGGATGACAGGGGTCTACTCTGACAGGGGTCTACTTGTGAATAGCACGAAGGGAAAAAAACTGGTGATGAGGAGAGAAAGGTGGCAAGGCAACAAATCCACTGACGGCCTTGAAGGCAGGCTCCAGAGTATGGGCTTTATTCTCTAAAGAAGAGCAGCATGCTCGCTCTAAGGGAGATTTTAGAAAGGTAAATCTGGCAACAACATGCAGAGCTGATGATCAGAGACTGGCGGCTAACAGGCTGTTAGTACAATAGTCTATGTGGGAAGGGGGAAAAAAAAGACCTGGACTCAAAAAGCAAGGAAATGAAAAGTGGAGATCACTGAACAATATATTAAAGTTCCAAGTACATTAAAAGAAAGAAAACAAACCTGATGGAACCAGGAAAAAATAAAAGTGACCCTGGGATACAAGAGGGATTGTCTAAGCATAAAAGCATTGAAAAAAATCTCCACAAGAAAAGGTTTTTATATATTTAGATTAAAAAGTAACACTTATATGTGACAAAAGAAATTAATATCAACACGCAAGCAAAACGGGGAAAATCTACAAACATGTTATATAACCATAGTATACAGAATTCACATAAACTGTGAAGAAAAACTCAAAAAGAAGAATCAACAAAGGATGAAAATGTAACTATAAATGATACAAATAAATGATTAATAAATGTATACTCTTCAAGTTTACTAATAAAGGAGAAAATAAATATCAGATAATAGCCTAGTGCTTAGCACACTGTAAGTCCTCAATAAGGTGCCACTTGGTTATCAACTGAGAAACAAGAATGAATAACGTTTAGCATACCCAATGGAAGTATTTTTAAAAGAAAACTCTATTAACAAGGGTACATAAGTCTCAGCTGGGGAGAAAGGGGAGACATAAATTACAACCCTCCGAGAATCATTAGAAAGTTTGTGCATTTGACCCAGGAATGACCCTTCTAAGAATCTATTTTTAAGACACAAGCAAAACCTAGAACACAGATTTCTATATAAATATGTTTACTGCAACATTACTTACAGAGAAAAAAACAACCTCAAGGAACCTAATGTTCAACAAATAAACATATCATAATCAGCTGGGCGAGGTGGCTTAGGCCTATAATCCTAGCACTCTGGAAGGCCAAAGTGGGAGGACTGCTTGAGCTCAGGAGTTCAAGAATTTGAGACCAGCTAAGCAAAAGGAAACCCCATCTCTACTAAAAATGGAAAAATTAGCCTGGCAGGGTACACACCTGTATTCTCAGCTACTTGGGAGGCTGAGGCCATGGCACTCTAGCTTGGCAGCAGAACAAGACTCTAACTTTAAAAAAAAATTTTTTTTTCTTCATAACAGATTGTTATTAAAACGCTTATATGCTCAGCACCTGTGGCTCAAGTGGCTAAGGCACCAGCCACATACACCTGAGCTGGCAGGTTCGAATTTAGCCTGGGCCCACCAAACAATGACGGCTGCAACCAAAAAATAGTCAGGCGTTGTGGCAGGCACCTGTAAGCCCAGCTACCTGGGAGGCAGAGGCATGAGAATTGCTCAAGCCCAGGAGCTGGAGGTTGCTGTGAGCTGTGATGCCACGGCTCAGCACTCTACCGAAGGTGACAACTTGAGGCTTTATCCCCCCCCCCGAAAAAAACCCACTTATAATAAAAGTTAACTGGAAAAAAGATTGAAGCATACAAGTATGAATCAGCATTAAATATATACACAAAAAATCCTGCAAGAAAACATATAAAACTATTAATAATGTTTAACTTTCTTTCTTTTTTTTTTTTTGAGACAGGAACTTCAAGCTGTCTCCCTGGGTAGAGTGCTGTGGCATCAAAGCTCACAGCAACCTCCAACTCCTGGGCTCAAGCGAGTCTCCTGCCTCAGCCTCCCAAGTAGCTGGGACCACAGGCGCCTGCCACAACACCCGGCTATTCTTTTGGTTGCAGCCATCACTGTTTGGCAGGCCCAGCTGGATTCAAACCTGCCACCTTAGGTGTATGTGGCTGGCACCTTAGCCACTTGAGCCACAGGTGCCGAGCCATGTTTAACTTTCAATAGCGGGATGACAGATGATTTTTTTGTGCTTTCTGTATTTTAAAATTTTCTTCAGTGTGTTAGGGTACACTTTAAAGTAACTAAAGGAGTGGAACTGGAATGTTCCTAACACAAAGAAATTGTAAATGCCTGAAGTAATGGATACTTTAATTACCCTGATTTAATTAATTCACATTGTATGCCTGTAACAAAATATCACATGTACCCAATAAATACATACTAGTATATACCCATAAAATTAAAAATAAAAAAGATATAATCCCTAAGAAAAGTAGGTAATAGGTCCCCGAGTATCCCAGAGGCAGAACTATAAGAACAAACTGACTAAATACACTGGATCATGATTCAAAGTTTATTATAAGGTCTAAAATTTTTGTAACCAAAAGAACAGTATATCCACAAGAGCAGGATTGGGAAATTCAGTGATGCACACTAAAATGTGAATGACTGATAGGTGAAATCATTCGACATACAATCTCTTTTACATCAAGGAGAAAAAAGCACTTTAATCCAATAATAAGCTTCAAAAATTTCTTTTTCCAAAAATTTCTTTTTATTTATTTATTTTTTTTTTTTGAGACAAAGTTTCACTTTGTCACCCTCAGGACAGTGCTGTGATGTCACAGAAAATAGCAACCTCAAACTCTTAGGCTCAAGTGATTCTCCTGCCTCAGCCTCCCAAGTAACAACACCCGGCTATGTTTAGAAATGAGGTCTTACTCTTGTTCAGGCTGGTCTGGAACCTGACAGCTCAGGTAATCTACCTGCTTCGGCCTCCCAGAATGCTAGGATTACAGGCGTGCACCACTGCACCCTGCCAAAGAGAAGTTTTTAATTGTGAGAGTAAGAAAGAAAAGAGAGAGTCAAAGAATGAAAATGTATATGTGGGGGGGGGGGAGGGAAGGAGCTTCTTCCCTTTGGCACACAATCCTAAAAGCTTGCTGATTTCTTAGATTGAGCAGCAGGGGTTATGAGCCACACACTCAGATGCAGGTACCAATTTCACTACTTACTTGCTGATTAATTTGGGCAACTTAATTTCTGTATGCCTTACTTAGTATTCTTACCATAAAATGCAGATAATGTCAACCATTCCCATTTTCTTATAAGGATTAAATGAAAACGTGTATCTATCGTGCATATAGTAAATGCTCAGTAAGTGCAATATGATATTATTTATGCCATTTCATTGTCAATCAGACACAGGGTGGCAGACTTGGGATGAGTAAATGAGAGCAAAGGATGGCTGCACTTAGAATTAGTCCACCTACCTTAGCAATCTAATGTCAACTCAGTGATTATGGTGGAAAACATACTGATAATATGTATGAATAAGAATAATCTACATTAAACTTAGCTACTGACTATCCACTTGCAAGTAACTTGAAAGTTAGTTGTGATCAGTATAATATCTATATCGTAATATATCTAGAAAGCCAATAACAATAAAAAGAATTTTCAAACAAGTCATTAAGAGAAACATTTATACACACTTTAAAGAATGTGAAATATCTCTTTGGGAAAAAGAGGATTTACAACCTTTGATGAAATGATGTGAATATAACTGCAGAAATGAGAACTATAGTCAAAAAGCCCTGTTTTGAGGAAGGATTTTTCTGTGCAGCATCTACAAATCTCTAGATGTGCTTTTATCACTCTGCCTCTTCCTTGGAACCAAAGCTTCAATTTGACAATGCAAATACTCTAGAATGAGAGACTGAACAGCGGCCAATCAGGAAAAACAGAAGAAACAACAGCAGTGCTTTCAATCCAGTTTTAAAACTCTGGCCCAAGTCTCAGGTTTGAACTTGAGAATGTTCCCTTTGTCCTTTCTGACATTACTGGAGGAGGAAGGCCCCATGCCTCCTATCTCTGTGCTGGACGCCATCTTTAATGATGATATATGCGGGTCCTTTCCCCTCAGCACTGCTGGGGGTCAAACAAGTGATGCCACCCGCCTGAGTATCAACAAGCGAATTATAAACTGTGTCAATCCGAGTTAATGCAAAGCTGTAATCCTCTTTAACAAGAGATCAAATCACTGCCATGAGTTATGTTCATTCTGTAATCTGATAAGAACGAGAAGGAACCTCTAATAAAAGAATAATGGGAGCCTTTAATGATGCTGGTAAAAGGTAGCACCAGTTAAAATATTGCTCTTGTTCCTGCTGATTAGATCAATGTTGCATATTTGCCCGGACTTGTTTCACCTGTCAGAATAACCTGTGTCTTTTTAGGAGATAAGAAGCCTCAGAGAAAACATCTGTATCTTAGCCATTCTTGCTTGCAAGTTTTTAACCAACAGAAAATGCTCTATGGTGAGTATTTCTGGGGTTATTAGCTGATGTGTTCTCCAACGCTGAGCAAGCTACACCAGACTATTTCACCATAATTAAGCGCATATTCCTATTAAATAAAGGGGTAAAGAAGGAAAGGGGTAGTAAAAAATGGTTTAAGCAACCTCTGGGTTACTAACTGGGGGAAAGAGTAGCATCAGTAGAGTGGCCATATTTAGGGTGCAGACCCATACACAAAAATGGCAAGCTGAAGATAAATTGCCTGTACAAATTCTATTATACCAAGGCACCTCAAGAACAACATGGCAGTGATGTTGACAAAGCACTTTACAAGGCTGGATTACATTTGTACATTTCTTTTCTAAAACTCCAGATGTAAAACAATAATGTATTTCGTGCTTAGTACTTATCATTAAAGGATCCTCTCCTTGTTCTTTTTTAAATGCCAACAGCTCTATAAAAGGAGTGGGGAAGGTGGTTTTTGTTTTTTTTTAATTTAGGGGGATAAGATAAAGGGCTAAAATTGAAATTATTGTTGTTCCTATTAAGAATCCGCTTAAGTTCTTTGCAAAGGAATGGAGGAAATGTTAATATTTCTACCATGTTTGGGACAAGAAAAAAACCCTATTGATAAAAATACAATAACTTCCACTTCTAATGCAATTTTTATTTTTTTACTTATGGGACACATCCAACATTGGTTTTTCTTTTTCATATTGATACATATTTGTACATGTTTGTGGGGTACATGTCATATTTTAAGGCATGCATAGATGTGTAATAATCATGTCATACTTCCCTGTTTAATAGAATGGGGTGGAGGATTTCACACCCTGTAACTTAAGCTGTTTCTACAAGATCCTTGATTAGCATAGAATAACCTCAAAAGAGAAGTGAACAACCACCCTGCAAATCATGGAAGTACTGTACTGGCTTGTTCTTGGTGATGACAATAGGCTTAGAGGGATTCTCTACCACGGAGATGTCAAGCCTTTCCTCCTCCTTAGAGCCTGCTGATAACTCTGCCTTTACAGAATTACACCACCTTTTGCCTCTTAACAAGATGACTGAAGGACAACCAATGTTGTCTTGGGAGCTTAGCTATCCCATGACAAAGAGTATCAAGAGTTTAGCAAAAACAGTGACCATTTTTAGGCTCATGATAACCTCCTCTCTTGCATGCAAACACATAATACGTGGGAAAGTGGGATTTCTTTTGTCTTAATACTGGAATGTTCATCAAACATGCAATATAAACCCCCTGTCTACTTCATAATGCAGAAGAGCAAAGATCTACTGAACCAGCACATATAAAGTACCAGGCATTACATGGGACTTTCAGTAGCAAAGGAGACCTAAAAGCATTTAAATCAGCATCCAAAGTATCCCTAGAAAGAAATGCCCCCAAAGGGAAATCTGGTAACACAGGGACATAAATGGGTATTTTGCATTTAAAAAGGTTTTTTAAAAATATAGATCCTTGAAAAGAAAAATTCCTAACATGAGAAAAACATTTGTATTAGCAGTAATTAAGTAAATAGACAGTACCACACAGACCACAAGATAAAAGGAACAAAATGATGATGCCACTACTCTTTTAAACATAGTATTTCTCTCCTAGGATGTTTTAATACTCTATGTTGGCTGGGTGCAGTGGCTCACACCTGTAATCCTATCATTCCAGGAAGCATGAGTTAGTGGATTGCCTAAGCTCAGGAGTTTGAGACCAGCCTGAGCAACAGCCAGACTCTATCTCTACTAAAAACAGAAAAATTAGCCCAAAGTGGTGGCAGTCCCAAGAACTCAGTAGTCTGAGGGAAGAGAATCACCTGAGCCCAAGAGTTTGAGGTTGCTGTGAGTTATGACACAGCAGCCCTCCACCCAGTGCTACAGAGTGAGACTGTCTGTTAAAAAAAAAAAAAGCCCTCTGTTTTACAGATCTCTCTCTCCGTCTCCATCTTTCTCTGAGAAGCTATGTTCCAGTTTCAGTTCAGTTTAACCAGGTGCAAATTTACTGAGCTCAAGCTGGACAAGGGATATGGGGAGAATCAAGATGAGCAATGGACCATATCCCCACCCCAATCACTGAGCATTAACCTAGTTCAGATATGCGGTAGAAAAATAAACTAGAATCAAGGAACAACTAAGGAAAAGAGGAGGGTTCTCTCTCTAGACCTGGGTAAGCTAAGAACCACAAGTGGAGCTGCCTCTTGGAAAAAGAAATCCAAAGGGCAGGAAAATTTTATGTTACGTGTACTTTACCACAATTTAAAAGGCAGAGGGAGGGGGTGCTGGAAAAGAAGCTAGCCAAGTAGGAAAAAGGTAGTGTAGGACAGAAACCATAAGGGAGAAAGTCTTCCATATAGTTCAATGGAGAAATAATCAGGACCTTCCCACTCTCTCTCTTTTATATATTTCATTTTCAAAATGAAAACATCTTTTTTTCTGTTGATACAGAGCAATGCAAGCTTACTGTAAAAAAAAAAAAAATTTAAAGATACAGAAATATATATAATGGAAAGTAAAATGTATCTTCTATTTCACCTCGCTTAGCAATAAACATGAAGTTTGGTGTACACTGTTCCAAAGCTATTTTATTAATTAATGGCAACTAATGTGAATGCATCTTCATGGCAAAAGATTAGCGCCAAACAGAAGTATAAAAAAGAAGACTGAAAGTCTCCCTTCACCCCCTTCGTCATCCCGTCATCCTATTCCCCTCCTCACAAGCAAATACTCTTAATGTTATTATATATGGACTTTCTAGACATTTTCCTAAGCATTCTAATATACTACACATATATATATGAGTATACTGGTTTTTACTTAAAAAATAAATGGTTCATGTTACAAACAATGTTTTAGGGTTTTACCTGGTTGTTTTCCAGGTAACAAAATAACCTGCAGCTCTTTCCATGACAGTGTAGTATTTTTTTTAAGGTGCCACTTAAAAAAAAATCATATATATGCATATGTATATTTTACTCAAAAATGAAATTATCATAGAGATAGGATTTTATGGCTTACTTTGTCCACTTAACATTGTTAATATATACGGCTCTACTTCATCCTTTAATAGCGGCTTATAATTTCATTGAATGACTTTACTTAACTAGTTCCCTACTAATGATCATTGGTTTCTTCTTTTTCTCCATTATAAATAATGTTGTAATAAAGATCCTTGTTAAAACATATTTGACAATTAGACATTTCCTTAGGTCAATTCCTAGCAGATTTTTAGGGGTTAACAGATACACACACATTTGGAAACATATTAACCTCCCAACAAGATTCTGCCAATTACATTCCTAAACAAACAAATACAAGCACTTGTTTCCTTATACCATCAACACTGGTGCCTACCAATCCTTTTAATGTTTTCCAATTGAATAAGGAAAAAGTGAAATCTCCTTTTTTATATTTTTAAAGATAGGTTCTCCATCTCTTGCCCATGCTGCAGTGCAGTGGAATGATCACAGCTCACTGCAATCTTGAACTTTTGGGCTCAGTGATCCTCCTGCCTCAGCATCCTAGGTAGCTAGGATTACAGGTGTGCACCATCATGCCCAGCTAATTTAAAAAAAATTTTTTTTTTTGTAGAGACGGGGCTGTTGCTCAGGCTGATCTTCAGTTCCTGGCATCAAGTGATTGATTGTATTGCCTCAGCCTCCTTAAAGTGCTGGGATACAGGCTTGAGCAAACATTCCTGGATGAAATCTCATTTTTATTTTCATTTCTTTGGTTAATGAAGTTGAATGTCTTTATGTTTTCTGGCCATTTGAGATTTTCCTTTTATCGTTTTTAAGTCTGCTAGCTGACATGTTGACATGCTTTTGCACACTACTCTTATTGAAATAATCTTAGAGATTTGTAAAAACTCTTTACATAGTAAATAATCATCTGTTGAAATTTTTTGTTACAGTTTCTCATTTACTTATTAACTTTGGTTCTGATGTCCTTTTTAATGTGATTTTTATGAAGTCAGGTCTATTAATACACTATGGTTTCTGGCCCTGTTGTCATGCTTATAAAGTGCTTCTCTACCTCAAAATCATTTTATAAACTCCATTCACACACATACACCAAGAATGATATATATAACAAGACCAAAACTATTCACTTGAGGCAAAATAAGACGCAAGAGATACTGATATTCTAACAACTCTGAAAGTTTCCATTTACACTATACAAACAGGACACAGACTAGAATGTTACTAAATTATTTCCACAGTACTAGTTTACTTCTACTTTCATTTTTCCGCTAAAGAAAAACAGGACTAACTACTACTGCCTCCCTCTTAAGATAAAGTAACAATACCTACTGGCCTTGGAAATTTTGATACTACTAGGAGAGCTAATACCCAGTTATTATACCCATAGTTAATTTGGCCTATTCAAACTATAAAGCACAAACAGTAATAAGAATGTATGCCTCTCTTTCTTTAGTAAACACAAAAGAACTGGAATCTACCTTGGTAAAAACAAATGCTCAGTTCTCCAGCTATAAAACTATTATTAAATTCCCTGTTAAGTACCTAAACCAGCTGGAGAACAATGCTGATAATTATTAGTCCAAAAGGGACAGCCCTTTTTCCCCATAAATGCCATAATTATGGATTATTACTCAACAAATACATTCCCTACCCTTCCTCCCTAGCCTGCTCTACCTGAGGTGTCAATGTAACACAGTTATAGCCAAAGAAATACAAGAAAAAGTTTGATGACAGGTTTCAAAGGTTAGAAGTTTGGGATGCTTTTACTTTTCTGATAGGGCTTGGCAGCAAACTAAATATTCTCAAATAAAAAGGTTCTATGTAGTTTGTGGGATAAAGATGGCAAAAACCACCTGTGCCTACATTATAACCAATAATTTCATTTAGTAAGTATTTATGTTTAAAAATGCCCACCACAGCATTATTAACAATAATGACAACCAGTGAATGGCTAAATAAATAACATTACAAAAATATCATAGTCATTTAAAATTTGTGAATTACTTTAATAACATGAAAATACAGTATATAACTATATTTAACAGTTACATAACAATACATAACATATTTATAGAATATCATTTCAATCATATATAAAAGAAAAACAAGGTTGGGCACCCATAGCTCAGGGGTTAGGGGGCCGGCCACATGCACTGGGGCTGGTGGGTTCGAACCTGGCCCAGGCCTGCTAAAACAAAACAAACAAACAAACAAACAAACAAAAAAATAGCCAGGCATTGTGGTGGGCACCTGTAGTCCCAGCTACTGGGGAGGCTGAGGCCAAAGAATCGTTTGAGCCCAAGAATTTGAGGTTGCTATGAGCTATGATGCCACAGCACTCTACCAAGAATGGGAAAGTGAGACTCTGTCTCAATAACAAAAAAATAGTAATAATAAAAGAAAAACAAGAACACATGGAAAGGAAATTCATAAAAACTGAAATGAAAGGCAGTGCCTGTGGCTCAAAGGAGCAGGGCGCTGGCCCCACATACCAGAGGTGATGGGTTCAAACCCGGCCCCAGCCAAAAACTGCAAAAACAAACAAAAAAACCCTGAAAAATGAAATATACTAAAATATTAAAAGAAGTTGTTGTCACGTGTATGTGTATACACACATACATATTCTAGCTCCATTAGCCAAGTGGGCCTCGAAACAACACAAAGTAACAGTGAGCACCCTAATACCCAGATCTTGGTTTCTAAAGACCAGGATCCATGAAAAGAAACAGCTCTCCTTCAAGAAAGACTGATGCCAGGGCTGGACCATGAAAAGTATAACATGTGCCTCAGAAATCTTATGCCAGCAAAGAAGTGCGCAAGGAATGACTAGTGACAACTCAAAAGGATGCCCACTAGTTTGAAGGCACTTCCACTATGGGGGACAATTTTAATATCAAAGTAAATACAATTTATTGAATAAAATAGCAAAGCATGAGTCTAATATTGATAATAAATAAGTAGATGGTAAGTAAATGAGGGAGAAGGGGAAGTTCCTTATTACAGCAGAATGTGAATTAGTAAGTAAAAAATTATTTGTAAAAATAGTTATCTTTAAATTGTAATATGATGAGCATAGTTTTTTTCTGTATATATTTCTATCCTATTTCAGTTTTATAAAATGAGCATATAATTCTTTTACTTAAAAAACTCATAATCCTCAACAAACATAACATATACACATCCCTAAAGCTACTTTAAAAAGGAAAGCATATTCACAAAAGTGCCAAACACATACTCCGTTCTAGAGAAGCTCAGATATCCAAGGCAGATGGGCTGAAGTTAAAAATAAAACTAAACAGCAAAATCAAACCACCAGGCAGCATTGAGATCTGTACAATATTCTGATTTGCTTTTACAGTAATTATGGAAGTAAAGAGATGTGACCCCTGCTATAATGCCAATGACAAATGGTAAACTGATAAGAATTGGAGAGGCGGCAGGCTATAGAACAGGTCAATATCAGGCTGTCATGAAGCCATTTGAGACATATAATTAATCTATTACTCACCTGGCATCATCATTCATTGTAGTATGGTCAATAGGTGCCATGAAGCTCAGTAGCTTGCTAAGGACATGAAACCTAAATAAAGCAGGAAGTAAACAGGCAGCAGCATTAGTAACTCTTAACTCATAAGAAGAAACACATTTAATGTGTCCAAAACTCCATAACTGATCACAGGAACATTTGGCTCCAGCATGCAATAGAGAAAAACATTGGCATTTACCACTCAAAAACCAAGGTAGCTCCTTGGCAGAATGATTCCAGGACTCCCCACAGATATCAAAATCTAAGGATGCTCAAGTTCTGTATATGAGCCAGCACAGCATTTGCATATAACCTCCACACATCCTCTTGTATACTTTAAATCATCTCTAGATTACTTATAATACATAATACAATTTAACTGCTATGTAGGCCAGGCTTAGTGGTTCACACTTATAATCTCAGCACTTTGGGAGGCCAAGGCAGGAAGATTGCTTAAGGCTATGAGTTTGAGATCAAATTGGGCAACAGTCAGATCTTGTCTCTCCAAAAAATAAAATAAAAAAATTAGCTGAGTGTGGCAGCATGTGCCTATAGTCCTAACTACTCAGGAGGGTGAGGTGGGAGGATCACTTGAAGCCAAAAGTGTGAGGCTGCAGTGATCTTTGACTACTGCACTCCAGCCTGGAAGACACAGTGAGACCCTACTGCCATAAAATAAAATAAAATAAGTAACTGCTATGGAAACAGTTGTTGTATTGCATTATTGTAAGAATAATGACAAGAGAAAAGGCTGTACTTATGTAGTACAAACATAACTGTCCTTTTTTTTTTTTTTTAAGCCCTGAGTATTTTCAACCTGAAGTTAGTTGAATCCATGGATGTAGAACCCCAGGATAAGAAGGCTGACTGAACTATTTTTACCTTTTCCTTTAATGTTACAGAAGAAAAGTCTTTTTTTTTTTTTTTTGAGACAGAATCTCACTATGTTGCCCTTGACAGAGTGCTGTGGTATCACAGCTCACAGCAACCTCAAACTTTTGGGCTTAAGTTATTCTCTTGCCTCAGCCTCCCAAGTAGCTGGGACTACAAGTGCCAGCCACAATGCCCAGCTATTTTGTTGTACTTGTTTAGTTGGCCCGGGCCAGATTTGAACCCGCCACCCTTGGTATATGTCGCTGGTGCCTTAACCACTGTGCTATCAGCACTGAGCCAAGAAAAGTCTCTTAATAGTACAGTGAAAATGATGGTTCAGTACAGATCCATTTATATCACGGCCTCCCCAAATAGATACACTTGTGCCTTTGAACAATACACAAACCCTTACATTAAACATTATTCCAGGCTACAGATAATGAGGACTTGACTGACTACCTCATTTTCTTCCTGTCTATAAATCTTAGTCATCTTGCAGTGTCATCAAAGCTACCTACTGGCAGCAGCACACACAGTAGTAGGACACCTGAATGCAAAACTTCCCAACACCCTCACTCACTAGCACTAGTTCCCGGAGTCAGAAAAGGCTTCTCTAATTCCACATCATCTCCACCCACTAGCTCCACTGGGTCTTTCCCTTCTCCGTCTTTAAATGAGTTCATAAGAAGCTTGATTCCTAGATCTTTGGCCAGGTACTATGAAATTTAAGTTACATTGCCTACAATTCACACCAACAGAAAAAAATAATTTTTGTGTAATTTTTTGTATATTTTTTCTAGGAATTGAGATTCCCTAGCAAAAAGGGACAACCATATTCAGAACAAGTATATGACCTTATACAGACCAAATTACACCAAATTCAAAGGAGCATCTCTTTCATTATAACAGAAGAGAGTTGTATATCTGTCTGTCTCTCTCTCTCTACATATACATATGTGTGTGTGTATATATACACACACATCGTGTTTCCCCGAAAATAAGATACTGTCTCGTATTTATTTTTTCTCAAGAAGACACACTAGGGCTTATTTTCAGGGAATGTCTTATTTTTATTAAGTATAATACAACAGTCTCCATTTATTTAAATACAGTTAAGTCATCTTCTTCTGGAACCTGACAGGGGAGCCGACCTTGTTGGTGGGGCTGGCACTAGTGCTGTGTGAACTCCTTTCCCCTAGCCGTTCACACGTGTGCAACAGGATGCCTGTGACCACGGTTATCACACATGCACCTGCACAACTGCTCAGAGAAAGGAGCTGTAGCAGATAAAAGGTATTCCAGTCTTCCTTACTGCTCTGCGCCAAAATGAATGGCGTGGCTATGCAGATACACTGATAGCCATGCCCATCACTAGCTCTTATTATCCGGTAGGGCTTATATTTAACAAATGCATAGAAATCTTGCTAGAGCTTATTTTTTAGGTAGGTCTTATTTTCAGGGAAACCCAGTATATATACTTTTATATATTATATATTTATATATTTTATATATGTATGTATATATAAAATAAAATAAATTTTTTTTTTTGAGATGGAGCCTCAAGCTGTCCCCCTGGGTAGAGTGCCATGGCATCACGCTCACAGCAACCTCCAACTCCTGGGCTCAAGCAAGTCTCTCCTGCCTCAGCCTCCCAAGTAGCTGGGACTACAGGCGCCTGCCACAACGCCCGGCCATTTTTTGGTTGCAACCATCATTGTTGTTTGGCGGGCCCGGGCTGGGGATTCGAACCCGCCACCTTAGGTGTATGTGGCTGGCACCTTAGCCGCTTGAGCCACAGGCGCTGAGCCTAGAATAAAAATTTTAAAAATATTTCAACAAAACACTGTTTATAAACAGAAAATATGATGAACATTTTTAATGTGTATAATGCTTTACTGTTTTGGAAACATCTTTACCCATATCAAATAATTTCATTTTTAATTGTACCACCCACAGCTAACCCTTCCAAATTTTCTTTCCTCAAAATGAATTTTACAAAACTAGTGATGAAATTTCCTCCATTAGAAAAGTAACAGAAATAGTATGAATATATTACAGGAAATTTAGAAAACGAACAAAACATACACAAAAAACACACAGTTCCTCCACCTGTAGACAATTGTAATATTTGTTTTATATAGTGACCCTTCTATATGTATATTTATACAATTAAAAATATTTTCATGACATGAATATGCCTTCAAAATATTTATACACTTTTGTATCTTTTATTTTTCACTCAGCATTCTAAGTACTATCTCATAAGCAATATGTAAATGGCTGCATATAATTCCAGAAGTACCATAATATATTTTCATGTTTTTGAACATCTACATTGCTTCTAATTCTTCACTTTTTATAAAATGTAAAAAACCTCTATGCATCATACTTGTTAAATGTCTGCTTGTTATCCTCTAATTATAAAAATTAGTACACAATACTTTTAAAGCTTTTTTGATAACATATTTGTACATATTTATGGTGTACATGCAATATTTATATATACATACAATGTGTAATGATCAAATCAGGGTCACTGGCGTTTCCATCACTTCAAGTATTTATCATTTCTTTGTGCTAAGACTATTCCAAATCTCCTTTAACTATTTTG
The DNA here is from genome assembly GCA_963575145.1 of Galago senegalensis. Taxonomy (NCBI): domain Eukaryota; kingdom Metazoa; phylum Chordata; class Mammalia; order Primates; family Galagidae; genus Galago; species Galago senegalensis. The sequence goes on from CAUYTI010081818.1 coordinate 43,529, forward strand.
AAATATACAATAAATTATTGATAACTAGTCACACTTCACTGTGCTACTGAACACTAGAACTTATTTTTCTATCTTAACTGTATTTTTGTACCCATTAGCCAACTCTCTCTGCCCCACCCCAACCTCTACCTTTCCCAGAACCTGATAACCACCAAAACATTACTACAGAATTCTTATAAGAATCCAAATACAGAAATGTGTAGAAAAACTGAAAATTTTCCTATAGTCCCACCCCCTAGTAATAATAACTATTAATTAAGACCATTAAGTTTTGCACTTTCCAAATACAGGCAGTCCCCAAGTTACAAACATCTGACATACAACTCACACTTACAAATAGAGGCTATTACAGGTAACAGTAAATGTACCTGTTCCAACTTACATACAATTCAACTTGAGAACAAACCAACAAAACCTATCTTGTTCATAACCCAGAGACTGCTTAAACAAACTTACATATTTTTAACATAACAATGGATAATATACTTAATATTCTGAATTATGCTTTTTTCCACTGGATTATATATCGTATCTTTTTCAGTTTCAGAGTACTCCAGTGTGTCACTGTATCATACATAATTTATTTAATCTCCTATTGGTGAGCATTTATATAGCCTCCTCTCTTTTAAAAACATATTAAACAATGCCAAACACAAGATTCTTTTTTATTTTTTGGAGACGGAGCCTCAAGCTATCTCCCTGGGTTGAGTGCCATGGCATCACGCTCACAGCAACCTCCAACTCCTGGCCTCAAGCGAGTCTCCTGCCTCAGCCTCCCAAGTAGCTGGGACTACAGGCGCCCGCCACAACGCCTGGCCATTTTTTGGTTGCAGCCATTATTGTTGTTTGGCGGGTCCGGGCTGGGGATTCAAACCCGCCACCTTAGGTGTGCGTGGCTGGCACCTTAGCCAGTTGAGCTTTAGGCGCCGCGCCCAATCGCAAGATTCTTAAACTTAAATTGCTAAATGTTTACTTATGTATTTCTATGGGATAAATTTTGAGATGTGGAACTGCTGAATTAAAAGGTATCCAAATGTGGCTCGGCACCTATAGCTCAACTGGCTAAGGCGCCAGCCACGTACACCTAAAGGTGGCGGGTTCGAGTCCCCAGCCCAGACCTGCCAAACAACAATGACGGCTGCAACCAAAAAATAGCCGGGCGTTGTGGCGGGCGCCTGTGGTCCCAGCTACTTGGGAGGCAGAGGCAAGAGACTCGCTTGAGCCCAGGAGATGGAGGTTGCTGTGAGCTGTAATGCCACGGCACTCTACCCAGGGGGACAGCTTGAG
>CAUYTI010081822.1:0-19701 GCA_963575145.1 Galago senegalensis
ACCATTCACGGCTGAGAATAAACAAGGCTAAAGATGAAGTAATAAATAACTGTATAACATTAACTGTAATATATACATATTGCTATAACAACGCTATAACCACCTCCAGGTGTGACTTCTTTTATGACATGGACCCTCCCATGATACAAGTATGGAAATTAAAGCAAACAGTGGAAGGATGGGTACCATAGGAACGCTTTTAGAGAAATGAAAAGGCACAAATGTTAGACAGAAATAACCAAGTGCTTCCATGACATCACACCGACCGTGCCTGCCTCTCTACCTCCTGTTCCACAGCCTCCTCCTCTTTCTTCTGCCTCTAACACCCCTGAGACAGCAAGGCCAGCTCTTCCCCTTCCTCCTCTTACTCTGCCTACTCAGTGCGAAGACAAAGAGGACAAAGACTTAAAGTGATCCGCTTCCATTCAATGAGTAGTCAATATATTTTCTCTTCCTTATGCTTTTCTTTTCTTTTCTTTCTTTTTTTTTTTTTTTTTTTTTTGGGCCGGGGCTGGGTTTGAACCTACCACCTGCTGTATATGGGGCCAGCACCCTACCTTTTTGAGCCACAGGAACCGCCCCCTTATGCTTTTCTTAATAATGTTTTCTTTTCTCTTGCTTACTTTAGGAATACAAAATAAAACACATGTAGCATACCAAAATATGTGCTAATGAATTGTTCATGTTACTACAAGGCTATTATGAGGCTATTAGCAGTTTTGTGGGAGTCAAAAGGTATAGCCAGGTCAGACCTGGGGGCTCAGGCCTGTAATTGTAGCACTTCAGGAGGCCAACATGGGAGGATCAATTGAGCTCAGGAGTTGAGACCAGCCTGAGCAAGAGCAAGACCCTGCCTCTACTAAAAAAAAGAAAAATTAGCCAAGCTCTGTGTTGGATGCCTGTAGTCCCAGCTACTGGAGAGGCTGAGAGGCGAGAGGAACACTTGCCATGAGGAAGTCTCTGCACTGGAAGGCGTTGGAGGAGCAGAGCGAGACTCTGTCTCCAAAAAAAAAGTTAGAATCAAATTTTTTACTATGAAAGTGGTCAGCACCTCTAATCCTCACATTGTTTAAGGGTCACTTATATTGTTTCATGAATGTTTTATTTCTGATTTATATATCTACCAGGTACCAATATAAAATTATTTTTTGATAGGTATCATGGTTGAAAGACTTTGCAAGATCTTATAAAGGTGTATAAAAAAGCTAGGGCTGCTTAGTTTTATATTTATATAAATGGCCATTTTTTAATTAATGAAATTATCCAAAATCAGGTCTGCCCTGAAAAAAAAATTAGTGAATTTATCACTGTGAAGAGGAGACTACTGAAGAAACAGATCTAGGAATTAAATTAATCAGAATAGTGGGCTGTAGTGCAGTAACAAACACCTACCTTAAAATCACAAAGATGTGTTTTGCAGAATGACTGTGTCCAGGATTCTACGTGCTACTCACTCAGAGCCCCTGGCTGATGAAGCTTTATCTTGAAAAGCACTTTTGCAAGGACTATGGTTCCGAGGAAGCCACAGGGAAAATAACGTGTTCTCTCTTAAAGATTCTACATTGGAGTGACATTGTCATTGCTCACAAAGCAAAGCAAGCCACGTGGTCACATCTGACTTGAAAGGCTAGCAAGTACAACCCTACCGTGTGTCTGGAACTCAGAAACTCTGAAGTACTGATGGGATAGCGCTGATGACTGTCACAGGAGTCACTGTCATGTACACAATAGCTGAGCCCACAAAGATAAATGAGATCTTATTCTATTTCTAGAGAAGAAAAATACCAAAACATGTTTTAATAATATGGTCCATAACACACATTTTTTTTTAAATTGCTGGGGATTCATTGAGAGTACAAAGAACCAGATTACACTGATTGTATTTGTTAGGTAAAGTCCCTCTTACAATTGTGTCTCCCTGCCAAAAGGTGTGTCACATACTGTGACACCCCACCCCTCCCCCTTCCCTCTCTCTGTTCTTCCCTTCCCCCACCCCCTCCCACCTTCCCTCTCTTGCTCTCCCCTTCCCCCACCCCTCACCATGTACTCACATTTCTAAATGCCCTACTAGTTGCTCAAATTCAAAATGTCCTAAACCAAACTTATCTTCCTTGCCTAAACAAGTTCCCATACTGTGTCATTTTGATTAGCATTATCTCTGTTTACTCAGTTGCTCAACTCAATCACCTTGGAATCATCTTCCTTCCTCCTTAGCCTTAGCTGGCACAATCAATCATAGCTCTGCTCCCACAGTAAATAGCTCCCAAATCCATCTTCACCTCACTATTCCCACTCATGCTGCCTTGGTGCCAACCCGTGTCATCTCTATCAGTGCTGGCTGTCCTAAAGAAGGCGGTACTTCTTTCACAGAATTGCCGAATTTGGAAATCTGTCCTTTGAAAATTGGCTGTTCTTATGCCATGTACAGTTCATATAATTTTTTTCGTTGTTTTATTTGGTGGGGGGGATTTTGCAAACATCTTCTCTTGGTATTTCCCGCATACTGGAAAATTCCAAGTACGATGATTGAAGAGGAAGAAAATATTTAGATAATCCTTCAGAGAAGAAAAAACAGGGAAAGAGGACCAAGATGTGTCAGGGATACCTACATGGTTACCTTATCTCCTGAAAGCAGATTTCAAAGTCCTTCTCTCCACTTCTAACTTGGGGGGGTTGTAGTTCTATTTTAAAGAGATACACTGATTGCTTACAGGGAATCTTTTACAGTGCTCTGGGAGTGGAAATCACGAGACTGAGTAGGAATCTCCAAGGGAGATGATGAAGAAAAAAGGTATAAAGATGGGGAATAATCACTGGAAGGTAATGTACTGATGAGAGAGGACTAAGAAGAAAGCAAAGCCTGAGAAACACAGGAAAGGAACAGACAGAAAGGTAGGAGAAGCAGGATGAGGAGGTGTGTGCAACAGAAAGGATGGTCAGCAGAGCTAAATACAGGTGCCATCCAGGAGAAAGACTGCCTCAAAACGTTTGATTTGGTCATTGGGTGGTTTTATCCTTGGAAGCAACCGCTGTAATTGGAGAATGGGAGCACTGGAATGCAGGCAGCAAGAAATAAGTAGGCAGTCCCATGGCAACAAAGTAGTACACTCTGCCAAAAAGTTTGGTAGTGTGCTCAGAAAGATGACAGCTCCACAGGCAACAAGTTCAAAGGAAAATGTCTTCCAAGGTAAGGAAGAAAGGAACATGACTTTTTTGATCAAAGGGAAGGAGAAAAGACTGAGAATAAACATGGAAGAGGGAAAGGCAATATTACCAGAAAAAGATTCATTTCTCTGTTCTAGACATGTTCCCCAGCCACATCATAACTCATTGATATAGCAGCCACTAATGATGGGTAAAACGGTATTTTGATCATTCCATTTTTTTCTGCCATAGCTCTTTAAATATTCCCATTATTTTTCACAAAATTCTTCCATATAATAACTAAAAAAGAAACTACTCTCATTAATAAGTAAGGTTTCTTTATTTTTCATTTGTTTCTCTTTTGAGACAGAGTTGCACTCTGTCCCCTGGGTAGAGAGCCATGGCATCATAGCTCACAGCAACCTTAAACTCTTGATGTCAAGCAATCCTCTTGCCTCCTAAGTAGCTGGGACTACAGGCACCTGCCACAAGGCCTGGCTAGTTTTTCTATTTTTAATAGAGACAAGTCTCGCTCAGGCTGGTCTTACGCTCCTGAGCTCAAGAGATCCTCCAGCCTCGGCCTCCCAGAGTGTGAAGATGACAGGTGTGTGTTGCTTCCACTGGCCAATAAGTAAGGTTTCTAAGTAATATTTTTGCAAAGACTCAAAGCCTTCTCTCTTCTTCAAAAACAATTCTACCCATTTATCAAGAAGTATTTTGAAATGATTATAATAATAGCTAACCTTTATTTTATCCTTATTGTATATTAAAACCTTTGCTAATTTTTTTTTTTTTTGAGACAGAGTCTCACTCTCTTTCCTAGGCGAGAAAGCAATGGTGTCAGCCTAGCTCACAGCAACCTCAAATTCTTGCCTCAGCCTCCAGAGTAGCTAGAGTACACTATAGGCACCCACCATGATGCCTGGCTAATTTTTCAATTTTTAGTAGAGACAGGGTCTTGCTCTTGCTCAGGCTAGTCTCAAACTCCTGAGCTCAAGCATTCCACCCATGTTGGCCTCCCAGAACACTAGGTTACAGGTGTGAGCCACTTCCCCTGACCTACCTTTGCTAATTCTTAACACAAACTTATGAGGTAGGCATTACTATGCATATTTCATGGATAAGAAAACTGAGACCACCAACCCATGCTCTCTTCTAATATTTTCTTTTTTTTTTCCTTCGTAACATATATTTTAGAATAGTTTATTTATATAGAGTTGTGCAAACATGACAATGAGTATTTCATTTACCATGAAATTTCTGATTCTTCCATTCCAAAAAAAAGTTGTCAATCTACATATTTTTTCCTTTTTTTATTAAATTATAGATGTGTACATTAATGCAACTTCTAATATTTTCATAACTTCCTTTTTTAACCTAAATTGCTGAATGATTTGGAATATACTCCACCATATATTCCAAAAGTATATGGCGGTTGAGGAGAAAAATCTAACTTTTTTTCTCAAATATCCACACAGTTGGCCCCAGACTAATTTTTGAATAGTCCACTTGCACCATATTACTAAATTCCAGTATATATTTAGACCTGTTTCTGCACATATCTGGTTGTGTTCAGATTTTCTATTTTGTTTCATTTATCTGTCTCTATTCATTTACCTATAACACTGTTTTCATCTACTTAAATTTAAAATGTTTTGATATATGCTAATGCTTTTCTCATTTACCTACCACTACCATCAACATTTTTCTTCTTCTTCTTTTTTTTTTTTTTTCATTTACAAGGTAGGCTATGTTTATTAGAGTCACAAGCACTTGACTGACTCAGTGTGACTCAAGACCACAAAGAAACCATTTCTCCTTTACTTCCTTCTGAGTCCTAGGGTGAGACCCAGCCTGGCAGGAGTGCTGCTTGGGGCCCATTCACAAGTTTACAAGTTTCTCATTGAGGGCAATCTGTGACTGTGAGACTGGCCAGATAGGTCACCAACAACAGGTCATTGATGTTGCTGTTGAGCATGGTCTCGAAGTTGTCAGGAGCAATCTTGGGTACTTAGTTAACCAGGCTCCTTAAGAAGCAACCCACAGTATTGTCAGCTGACACGGTTCCAGACAGTACATCCTCTGCATACTGCAACACTGTGCTTAAGGCCTCCTGGATACAAGCTGATGCCCCTCCTACTTGCTGCAAGTCACTTGAAAGTCCAATCACTCGGTCAACTCCAACGCATTCAGTGTCGTAATATGCGTATTTCACTGTTAGAGGTGTGAACATCACTCCCACGGTCCTCCCAGGGACACCCATGAAAGTGCTGGCATCGGCTTTGATGCTCATGCGGTCATCCTGGAGACTTGTGTCCACAGTGAGGTGAATGGGGTTGGGGAGCCTCCAGGCTGTAGTACTCATGGATCAGCACAAAGTGTTCTGTGATATCATGGCCTGTAGCATGCCAGCCCAGGATGAGCTCATTTGGAGAGACTTTTTTGTGCAATTCACACATGTCCTTAGCAAATTCCACGTCAACAGCTACTTCATCTTCTGACTCATTGTGCAGCACTGAAAAGCAATTGGTGACCTCCACTGAGTGCTTGTCCACGGTTCCCAGCAGGGTACCGATAACATGGGCAGCTCCCTCATTCCCTCGTTCGTAGCTGTCCACGATGGAGGCCAAAATAACTGGGTGAAGTTTGACCACACAGCCGCCAGGGAAGGGCCCTGGAAGGGCCAGACCAGTCAATGTGGGCTCCCGGGTGTGGGCTGGGGCTTGCGCTGACGCCCGGGTCTGATCCGGAGCTGCAGTTGTAGCCGCTGCCGCTGCCAGGTCTAAAGAAGAGGCCGGGGCTGCAACTCGCGCTGGAACTGGCGTTGGTGCTGGGGCCAGGGTTGAAGCTGGAGCTAACGCTGGAGCCGCCACCGGGGCTGGGCCCAGATTGGCGGGAGGATCATTAGCTGTTACTACCAGTGCGGCCATCTTGTGAAAGAAGAACATTGTTCTTTTTAAGAGTTTTGTTGGATGTTCTTGATTTGTCATGTGAACTTTAGAATTGCATCGTCTCGTTTCAAAACCCAAATTCATATGTCTGGTGGAATAAACATAGGAAAAATTAACATCTTTCCAATGTTGGGTATTTCTATTCATTTGGCCAAACTTTTCCAACATACTTCATTTTTGTTCCTTAGGAGTGTTTTAAAGTTTGTTTTGTTTCTTTGTCATCTTTCATAGGTCTTCCATGATTCTTCTAGCATATATTCATAGGTGTTTAATATTCTGAGTTGGTACTATAAGTTAGGTATTTTACTCCATCCTGTCTCCTAACTGATTATAAATGCAAGCTATTCTTTCTCTGTGTTAATGTCTTCTGACAAATTACCAAATTCTCTCATTGCAGCACTTTTTAAACTAATGATCTTGGGAATTCCAGGTAAAATATCATATGATCTGCAAATAACATTAGTTTTCTTCTCTTCTTTTCAGATATCTGCTTTGGCTAGTACTTCTTAAGTAATGTCAAATGAGATTAGTAACAATGGATATCATTAACTTTTTACCTTTAGAAGGAATGCATCTATTGTTTGTTTTTGAGCCTGATTCTGGCTTTTCTACTGAGCCTAATGTATTTTATCCTAGTAAGGAAATATTTACCTATTCCTGTTTCATCAATACATAGATATTAATAACTCCTTTTTTAGGGTGTAACTGGGATCCTTTAACATTGTGCAGCTTTAAAACATGGTCACAAATTCTTTGACACTCCTCCCCTAGAAAAGTGAGGTCTCTGCCCCCTCTTTAGATCTCCAGAGGCCTGTGGCTACTTCCACCAACAGAGCTAAAGTGATGCTATGTGACCCCCCAAGCTAGGTCTGATCTGAGTTTTTGTGTACTCTCAAAATTTGTATATTGAAATCCTGGCTCGGCGCCTGTGGCTCAAGCGGCTAAGGTGCCAGCCACATACACCTAAGGTAGTGGGTTCGAATCCAGCCCGGGCCCACCAAACAACAATGATGGCTGCAACCAAAAAATAGCCAGGGGTTGTGGCGGGTGCCTGTGGTCCCAGCTACTTGGGAGGTAGAGACAGGAGACTTGCTTGAGCCCAGGAGTTGGAGGTTGCTGTGAACTGCCACGGCACTCTACCCAAGGGGACAGCTTGAGGCTCTGTCTTAAAAAAAAAAAAAAAAAGAAAGAAAGAAAGAAAGAAAAGAAAAGAAAAGAAAAGAAAAGAAAAAAGAAATCCTAAGCCCCAAGGGGATGGCATTAGGAGGTGGGGCCTCTGGCAGATAATTAGGTCTTGAGGACAAGACTGATGCCCTTCTGAAAGAGGCCTAAGGGAGCTAGCTAACCTCTTCTGCCACATAAGGACACAGCAAGAAGACACCATCTGTGAGCCAGAAAGTAAGCCTTCACCAGTCTCATCAGTCACCAAATCTGCCGGCACCTTCATCTGGGCCTTCCCAGCCCCCAGAATTATGAGTAATAAATGTCTGTTGTTTCCAGCCACCCTCTTTACAGTATTTGTTACAGCAGCCTGAACAGATCAAGCCTGAAAATTGGTATAAAAATGTGTAGGACGTGCTGCTGTAACAGAAGCTTAAAATGTACCGGGAAGCTGGGAGTGTTCGAAGGAGCACCCTAGAAACGCCTACACTGCCATGACCAGACCCTTAATGGTGACTCTTTGGGGGCCTAGAAATAGTAAAGAAAAGAGCTATAGAAAAGGCCTCAGTCTGCCTAGGAAACACATAAGTAATCTTCAACAGAATGTTTCAGAAATATTGATGGTAAATGAGGACCTCAGCTAGAAATGACAAGCATGTTATTGGAAAAGGGAGGAAAGGTCACCATTGTTAGAAAGTGATAAAGAACTTGACTGACTTGTGTTTATGTCTTACTGTAAGAATATTCCAAATCTTTAAGTTCTGCTTCCCTTTTGATTAATGTTGGGAAGGTGGTCTTATTTGCATGGTCTTTGATACCTACTTGGCCATATAAGAATGGGTTGAGCCTGGAACACTTCCTCACCAAGAGATAAAGTACCCACATAGTCTCTGCCAGGGCTATCACCTTGAGTGGAAATCTCTTTTCCTATTTAGGCTTAATAAGTATTCCTTCATTCTGTGTAAGCATGTGTGTCAATGGCCCTCAGGCCCATCCCCAGCTTTCAGTATTTCAGACTCCACAGAGGAAGAGTCAGGGACCCTTCCTCTGTGGCACAAGAGGGGGTGCATGTAGCAAATGTCTCTGTGTTGGCTACCAGGAGAAACCCTCTGGTCACACACACTATCCAAGCTGATCTCTTCACTATGTGAGTAAAGCATTGTCCCCCATAGGGCTAAATTGCATTATGTTTTCCTTAGCAACACCTATACCAACATGCAAAGGGCAGAGGTATTTACAGTCCCTGTGACTGATAACCAGTGCACAGCGTCCTGCTCAGCAATTAGCAGTTCCATCTTTAAATCATTTCTGTCTTCTCAAAGTTTACTGTAAGGAGTCAGAAGGAACAAGGCTGCTCTTTCAACACTTTAATTAGATATTTTTTCAGCCAAATATTCAATTTTCCAGTGCCTTGATCTTGGACTTCCCAGCCTCCAGAACTATGAGAAATAAATTTCTGTTTTTATAAACTCCCTAGTATATGATATTTTGTTATAGCAGCTCAAACCAACTAAGGCAGTCATAAAAAGCCACTCAGGGGTGGCACCTGTGGCCCCATATACTGGGGGTGGCAGGTTCAAGCCTGGCCCCAGCCAAAAACTGCAAAAAAAAGTCACTCAAATTCTTCCTTATTCCCTGGGGACACTTGCTGTTGGCTTGCCAGTATAAGTCTTACAATCCTGAAGCCACTATGTTATGAGGAAGCCCATGCCACATAAAGAGATCATGTCTGGGGACTCTGTTTGACAGTCACGGCTACTGAGACTTCAGTCATCCAGCCCATGCACTAGCCATGTGAGTAAAGAACCCTGAGATATTTCTATCTGAGATGTGTCTTCCCTCAGACATTGTGCAGTGGAGACAAGTTATCTTTGCTATCCATTGTGTAAATTCCCTCAAAATCTGAGAATTTGATAAAATGGTTGTTATTCAAAGCCACTAAGTTTAGAATAGTTTGTTATAAAGCAACAGATAACCAGAACGAATATTATAAAATGCCTTTGTCTCATTTCATGCTTTTTACCCTGAAGTCAACATTTTCTGATATGTAGATTACAACCCTTAATTCTTTTGTTTGAATTTGTCTCTTTGACTCATCGTGTTATTTTCAACTTTTCTGAATTAGTGTAAGTCTCTCTTTTGAATATGGTGAGAGAGTTTAGGATTTTGTTTAGAAAAATCTGAAAATCTTTCTCATTCATAGTTGCATCAAGGTCACTTGTAATTTTTAATGGAACCGATATATTTTGTTTTAGTTCACTTACATTATTTCATATTTTCTTTAAGTTTAATTTTCACTAGTGATCAACTTTGAGATGAATAAACAGAAAGGGAGATATGGTATCTTTTTGTCTATGTATAGTAATTCTGCTCTTATAAGACATTCGTATTTTTATTCTATTGGTTATATGTATAAATATAACATTATAAATATCCTGTCTTCTATTTTTAAAGAGGATCTGTTAGTTTTATACACTCTCCTTCCTCTTCTTTTTCTCTTCTTCCTCCTTTATCTCATTCTCTCTCCCCTCTCCTACCCAATAGCATATCAATATTATCTTCATACTTCTAAATAAACATTTCACCTCTATTACTCTGTCAGCTTTAAGTGAAATATTTTGACAATTACCGATGATGACTCAGCAAATTTACTCTTCTTTCCAAATTCTTAGCCTCTTTCTTTTCTTCATTGTAGTTGGTTGTATCGTACCTACATTGTCACACATACATTATTTATATTGTGTTCTATCACTCTAATTTCCACAATTGTCTTAGTTTTGCCTCCACTTTGAAATACAGCTTACCTCACAGCCATAAAAGAATAAATGCTTATCTTTTACTTGATTGTCTTATACCACATATAAAAATTAATTCAAAATAGCTCAAAGATTGCAGTGGAAGAGCTAAAACAATAAAACTCTTACAGGAAAATAGAGAGGACAATCTTCATGGCATCATGATTTCTTATACATGATACCAAAAGCACAAGCAACAAAAAAAGGAGGCAAATTGGAGTACATCGAAATTAAGAATTGCTATGCATCAAAGGACATGATTAACATAAAGAAAAGACAACCCACAAAATGGGAGAACCAAATCAACCCCTAAAAAAATCCATGAGACAATCACAGAAATACAAATACCTACTGGCTACTTGATGGTATTAAACAATTACTATAATTTACTTTTAGGTGTGGTACTGGTACTGGCATTTTAAAAAAATATTCCCCTTGTTTCAGAGTTACATACTGAAATATTTATGGATGACGTGTTGTGGTGGATTATTACCCTGTTGGAAGTTGGAGAGAGAATAACTAGTGTTTAGATGAGTCAAGATCAGTCACAGTGACTGTGGAAGCTGGATAGTGGATACCTGGGAGTTCATTGTATTATTCTCTCTACTTTTATATATTTTTCCTAATGAGAGATTCCAGTTCCAAAAAGAAAAAGAAAAAGCTCACTATCACTTCTTTTACCACAGTTCTACAAGCCATCACTCAGTTGGCAAGACTTCTCCCAGAGCTGTTTATTCACAGAAGGCTCATAGTAACAGTGTCCTCTGTGATGTCCCATTTGCCTGGGTGGATAGAACATCCTTAGCTCACACTTTCTTTCCCTGAGAATTTGGTAAGTATTACTCTTACACCTTCTGGTATTGAATGTTATTGTGGATATGAACATGAATTCAGCCCAATTTTTTTTTCCCCTTTCTCTAAGTCACTTTATCTTTTTGCTGCCCAAAGAATTTTTCCTTTTTTTTTTTTTTTTTTTTTTTGAGGTCAGTAATTTCACTAGGGTATTTCTTGTTGGTGATGGTCTGGGTCACTTTTTCTGGGCACATCCAGTGCCCTTTCCATGTAGAGTCACACATTTCATTATCACAAAGTTTTCCTGAATCATATCTTTAAATGTTTGGGTTTGGTTCCATTGATGATATTTTTCTTCTAGAACTCCAAGAGAGGGTATCCTGGATCACCTTCTCCTGTCCTTTAAGTCCACTGTGTCCATGACTATGTTTTTAGGCCATCTCTTTGCTTCATGTTTTCTTTTGTCCATCATGTCATCATTCCACGATTACATATTCTGCATTCCAGTACATGTTTCATATTTGTCATTACTTCCTCACTTCTCCTCTGTGTTCTTGTATTTCAGCTGTGGGAGCCTCTGTCAGAAGTGATTGCTCCAGGTAACTGCTTCATGGAGTATGTTTTTATGTCAATTCCTGGTCACTTGTTAGGAAGGTAATTTTCATCTGCTTAAGAGTGTTCATCTGCTCATTAGTTTTTCCACCCTTTCCCACATTTTTTCACATTAGAATCTTTTTTGTCAATTCCTTTTTAAAAACTTTTTATTATTATATGAGTTACATTTTCCTGAACCAGCATATTTTCAAGAAGGGACCAGGTGGTCTTCTGGCCTTCATTCCCCTTCTTCACCATCCCAACACCTACAGCTCATCTGGGGATTCTTGGTTCAGCTCTCCCCTGTACTTCTGGAAGCCACATCAGGAGCAGAGCGCTTCTGCACCAGCTGTGCAAACCCCGATTCCTGAACATTGCTGTTCTCTTTAGCACTTCAGGTGAGCCCTTCACCTGCGGGATGAGCCTCTGCACTGGCACTTCCTGCCATCTGCCCTCCCTCTGTGTGGCTTCCTTTTGTTTCCTCCTGTACAGCTGCTGTACGATTTCAGCATCTTTTGGCAGCTTCTTTACAGATGTTGCAGAGTCTGTGGTTTATATTTGTCTTTGGGGTTCTTTGTATTTTCCTATTGTATAATTTCTAGAACAAGAAGGGGGAAGGGCTGTCATGCGTAGCTTGGTTCATATCAGAACTCTGACTACACTTTTAAAAATGCACTCTTGAGAAGCTGTATGCTTGCCATTTTATCCTGGTCGACTTTGGTTTTGTTACTCTGATTTTAATGAATTTACCCTCTACAAAAATAGTTCGCTTTCTTCTCACATGGTGCGTGTATAAAACTTGTTTAGTCCATCAGAGGCTTTCTTAGCAAGAGCAACGCATCTCATCTGGGAAAGCATAAAAATAATGTAAAGGGAATGATAAGCCCAGATGCAATAGAATTCTTCCACTCAGTCAATCCTGAAATGGAAGCAGGATTACTGCAAACCAACTTATGACGCCTTACCAGCTGCCGAATTGGATCCCGCTTTAACTCTGCAAGATGACGGGATGAACTTGTTTCCTTTCATGTAATGAAACCAGGATCTTTCCTGGTCAGTAAGAGCGTGGAAGCATCTGGATTCATTGACTGCAACAGACCTTAATAGTGTGTAACTCATTGGGGGAAAATCATGTGTATCATATTGTCATTTTGCATCTGCTACGCTGATTAGGATCATTGTAATACATTTGAATTCATTAATGGTGGCTACTTTGGATCCCTAAATAATTAATGGAATCATAGGTGTCTCCCCCAGCAACAGCCTGATGGCACTGTATGTGAGGCAGCTCTGCGAGCTCTGAATAAATAGCTCTGACCTGGCAGCCTCTGTTATGCTAGGCACCTCTTCTTGTACCTGCTTTCCTTAGCTACACCTCGGAAAATGTGCAAAGGCAAAAGCAGAAACCGAATGAAGAGAGCAAAGAAGACTCCATGAAGTGGGATGGTTTTAAATGCCAGATGCCAGGCTCCAACTCATCCAGTGAATCAGAATTCTGGGATGATGGAGCCTGGGAACCAGAATTTAAATACACACGCCATGATCTTGTGTGCTCTAGACACTGAGAGGCTCTGAATGCAGATCTCGCTCCCAGAAGAAGAAAATCAGCAAGATGGGGAAAATGTTATGTTGTGAATCCTGGTCCACCCAGGTGCTGTAATATTGGGTGTGCATTCTCCTTACCCTGTCTGCTTAATATAGTTCCAAGTCCTGAAGTTCAGAGTTCCTGGACAGAGTTCCAGAGTTGTGTTCATTCTCCTCCCCTTTCAGCAGGACTCTGAGGATGACCAGCTGCTCCCCTGGGAAGCAAAAATGTTAACATTCTGAGGCTTTTCTCAGAGTAAAACTAATGGAATAAAAGGAAAAGCCAATTTATTAGGCTATGATTAAAAATGCACACCCAATTAGCTATGAAAGTGCTTGTTTCCCAATATCCTGAGGACAACAGTTTAGGGCAGCTTTTTCCATTTATCTGCATTTCATCAAAGTAGAAAATACACACATCAGTGGCAGTGGCGTGTCCTAGGGCTAAAGAGGTCACGAATAGATCTATAATCCACACAAACTGCAAGTGCTAACGAAGATAATGCCCTAGTCAGGAATGGTGGAGCTAATGTACGTTTGTAAATGTCTTAAGAGTAGATGGGGAGCGGAGGACAGGAGGGAGAGTGAAAGAAGAAAGAGAGGGTAGCAGAGGGGACAAGGAGAGGACAGGGAGGAACTCTGATGTAATTTACAGCCCAGAAATCACTCTGCTGGGGTAGCAGAAAGCCAGCCTGGGTCCCCTCTGTTCCTGCTGCTCCAGAGATGTCCTCCAGAAAGTACTCCACCACTACCACCATCCCAAAATCAAACAATCAGCAACTTAGCAAAGTAAACAAAGGGAACCACAGCATGAGCACAGACCCCAGGTATCCGAGCTACAACTCACGCAGCAAAATGATGCTGAGGGCAACGCAGGGCAGGCAAGAGGTGGTGATTGCAAATGGAGACAGGTAACCAGAGAAGAGTGAATTTTAGCAAAATGTTATGAATAGCCGCCATTTGTCAGGCCTTAAGAGGTGTCACAACATTTGTTTATTTGCATTTCATCCTCACTACAACCTCTCCAGATCACACTCATTCTACGAGGGAGAAGACTAAATATATAAAGTTGCTCCTCAAGCAAATAGTGGAGCCAGGATATGAACCACGCATGACATCTATTATGTGATATCTAATATTATGACATCTAAACGAAATAATGTATCTGAGATTTGCTCCAAAATCATGTGGGAAGGGAGGAAGGAGATGGGAATATAGGTGAACCCAAGACTGAGCAAGGCTGACAGATGGTGGAGACAGACAGTAGGTCCCAGGGCTTTATTATTTATTATGCTTTATTATGCTTTGATGGCCATGCTTTGGACTAACACCAAAGTCCATGCTGTCAACCTCAACTCCGCTATGAAGATGCACTCTGTTGAGTGGCATGGGCTTGCCCTTCAGGTAAGATACGCTGGAGGAAAGAGTCTGTATCTATGGAGGTGCTCTTGGTTTGGCTAGATGAGAGATGGTGAGAGATACAGGGGCAATGGCTCTGGCTCTGGGCATAAGGGGCACAGTTGACCCTCTGAATGAGAGCTGAAACCAGAAGGCAAGATTCTCTCGTTCCATTCCAGACTTTTTCAGCCTTTCTTATCACATATCACACACTGGAATCTATAGTTAAACTTCCATGACACACTGAAATTATGATGACCAAAAAAAAGGTAAAAGTTCAGCGCCTGTAGCTCAGCAGCTAGGGCACCAGCCACATACACTAGAGCTGATAGGTTCAAATCCAGACCGGGCCTACCAAAAACTATTACAACCAAAAAAAAAAAAAAAAAAGCCAGGCTTTGTGGCAAGTGCCTGTAGACCCAGCTACTTGGGAGGCTGAGGCAAGGGAATTGCTTAAGCCCAAGAGTTTGAGGTTGCTGTGAGCTGTGACCCCTGCACACTACCAAGGGTGGCAAACTGAGTCTCTGTCTCAAAAAAAAAAGTGGATAGGTGGATTGGTAGGACCACACCTATGGTTCATCTTACAAGGGTACATGTGAATCTTTCTAAATGTAGAATATAAATGTCTTAACACAATAACTTAGAAAATGCCGTGAAGGCTATGTTAACCACTTTGGTGAAAATATTTCAAATTGTATATAAAACCAGCACATGTACCCCATGACTGCATTAATGTACATAGCTATGATTTAATTTAAAAAAAAAAAAAAGTAAAAAAGAGAATATACTTACCATGCTTTGAACATCTCTTGAAAATAATTTAACTAATGATCCCTAAAACTTTGGGGGGCACACCTAAGATCCACTCACAACACACCAGTGTGCTATGGCATACGGGGGAAAAATCACTGCATTAGGCCACAAGTTACATGTAGACAATGAATACTCATTCAATACTTGATTTAATTTTGTCAGTCCATGCTCCCAGTGTTAAGCATAATATTGCCCGGCACATAGGAAGGGCCTAAAAATGCAAGATGAATGACTCAATAAATACATGAGCCTCTGAATGAATGAATCAGTTTACAAGGAAGTGAGCATTCACATATCCATTGATAGGAAGTTGTTGCACATAGAGTGATGTATCAATCCGAGATTGTCAATCTTTTTTGCTTTATGTGGCTTCCCAAACTTCTCTACGAGTTAGGGAGATGTGCTATTGCCATAGTTACTCATATAACAGGATGTGCCCCTAACAGTAATAAATCAGTCAGTCTCTGGCCATGAGCATTCCCAGCTGATCACACACACCAGCAGAGCTTTTTGTCCCTGGTCATTTTTCAGTATTCCTTACACTGCCCCTACTACAAGAATCAATCTGTACTTTTACTCATTTGTTCTTTGACCTGGAGTGTAGGGATTCACAGGACATATTTTGGGGCGACGGGAGATTGGTTTTAGATTTTCCATAGTTTACAGATTAATTTTAACTAATCAGAGCTAATGAGAGATCAACAAACATTTCCCATCTCTACACAAGTGTTCTAAACCTACCCAAATTTCCAAGTCAAAGATTGTTTTATAGGCAAGGGTAGGAAGCACTCATTTGTAGCAAACGGAACCTTTAGTTGTGCAGCTTTCAATTGACAAATGCCTTAATGATGAAAAAACAAAGACAAGAAGTTAGACCTCCTAGGTTTCCAACAAGTTGCTATCACTGTTAGTTGTGTGACCTTTAATAAATCACTGAACCACAAACCACACTACATCTTAGTTTACCCAACAGGTAATGAAGTGTTGAACTCTCTCCGAGGTCATATGGCATTTCATTAGGCTCCACCTTGTTCCCTAAGTTTTCCTTGTTTATCAACAAGGCTATGAATTCCTTAAGGATGTAGCCTAAACTTTCTCCTTTTGTCTTTTCCATTGCTTTCAAAATACTATTAAACATTTAAAAAAAAGATCAGTAGTCAACTGGATTACGTACATCAAGATCCCTCATGCACCCCTACCAAGAATGTGAAAACTTCCCCAAATTTATGTAAACAAAGATCTTTGGAAATCAGAACAGTACAGTGTACTGACACGGGGTTTTTTTCTTTCTTTTTTTTTTTTATTTCTCACATAGTTGCTATCCTATAAATAATGCTTTTTGCACACGTGTTTAAGACAATCTGTGCTTGTTTTACCCTGGTTACATGATTTCTCCAAGTTAAATTGTCATTGAAAATGGAAAATAGGATGGAGAATTTACATCCTTCATGTTCACATGGATGGAGCTGGAGAATGTTCTTCTGAGCAAAGTATCACAAGAATGGAGAAAAAAGTATCCAATGTACCACACATTTTAAAACCATAGCATTTGGTGAAAATAGTAATGGAATTTAGATGACATAAAGAAATTGTTAAGTTTTTAGGTGAGATTATGGTATTTTAATTTTGTTTTTTAAAAAGATCCCTTCTAGGCTCAGCGCCTATAGCTCAGCAGCTAAGGGTGCCAGCCACATACACCTGAGCTGGCAGGTTTGAATCCAGCCCGGGTCAAAAAAACCCTGGTCGTTGTGGCAGGGGCCTGTAGTACCAGCTACTTGGGAGGCTGAGACAAGAAAATTGCTTAAGCCCAGGAGTTGGAGGTTGCTGGGAGCTGTGACGCCATGGCACTCTACCTAGGGCGAAAGCTTGAGACTCTGTCTCAAAAAAAATAATAATAATAATTCAGAAGACTGGAATTAGATAGTGATAGGTGAAACAAAATTGGACATAGGCTGATTATTATGGAAGTTCACTATATTATTTTGTCTACTTTTTTATTTTTTTGAGACAGAGTCTCACTTTGTTGCCCTTGGTAGAGTGCCATGGCATCACAGCTCACATCAACCTCAGACTCTTGGGCTTAAGCTATTCTCTTGCCTCAGCTTCCGAAGTATCTGGGACTATTTTTACAGAAGAGGTCTCGCTCTTGCTCAGACTAGTCTCAAATGTGTGAACTCAGGCAATCCACCTGCCTCAGCCTCCCAGAGTGCTAGGATTACAGGCATGAGCCACCATGCCTGCCTTATTTTGTCTACCTTTTTGTAGGTTTGAAATTATCCATAATAAAAAGGTGTTTTCTAAAGGGGTTATACACTGCACTTTACCCAGGGTGACAGAGTACAACTCTGTCTCAAAAAATAATAGATAAATAAATAGCGTTATATAAATAATCTTATCACAAATCATTAGGAGAAAGAGGAACATGCCAGTAAGCAAAAGACATGAACAGGCACAGTGCAAAAAAAATGTATGAATGCTATTAGGCATATGAAGAATACATTACACTAAAGAAATGTAAATTATAACAATGAATTTTGTTTTCTTTCTGAGGTAGGAAAGGAGTCTCACTGTGTTGCCCAGACTAGACTCAAACTCCTGGGCTTGAGCCTCCCAAGTAGCTAGGATGACAGGTGCCCCTCACTGTGCCCAAATTGGTACTTTTTTCAACTATACAATTGACAGAGAAAAACGCTTAATAACCATTGAGGAGAATTAGATGAAGCAAGAAAGCCCTTCACCACTAGTGGAAGTATAAACTCAGTAGGCCACTCAGGTTCCTGGTGTCATCTTCCCTGAAAGGTAGGCACTATTATCACCCCATTTAACACATGAGCTAACTAAATACCAGAACAGGAGCTAGGGGCAGTGGCTCACACCTGTAATCCTAGCACTTTGGAAGGCTGAGGTAGGTGGATTGTTTCAGCTCAGGAGTTCTAGACCAGCCTGAGCAAGAGCAAGACCCCATAGCTACTAAAAACATAAAAATTAGCCAGGCCTTATGGTGGGGGCCTCCTTGGGAGGCTGAGGTAAGAG
Source organism: Galago senegalensis (assembly GCA_963575145.1). Lineage (NCBI taxonomy): Eukaryota > Metazoa > Chordata > Mammalia > Primates > Galagidae > Galago > Galago senegalensis. The sequence continues at coordinate 18,266 of CAUYTI010081822.1, forward strand.
GATCTATAGAGCCCAAGAGTCTAAAGTTGCTGTAAGCTATGACCCTACAGCACTCTACCCACAGCGGCAGAGTCAGATTTTGTCTCAATAAATAAAGAAACAAGCAAATAAATACCTGAACATACAGGGTCTCATCAATGAGGGCTTGTTCTTTTCCTTGTGCTACTGAAAAAGAAGATACTGTTGTTGATATACTTTGAAAAATGTATGACCATGTGTTGTCCAGAGTTATTTTCTGATCTCAGTGATCACAGACGACTGAGAAAAATCAAGCAAATATAAGCCCAGGCCATGGCCTGGAGCAAAGCCAGGCTGACGCCAGCCTCTGTCAGCCAAACTTCTTGTCAACCTACAGACACGGGAGTGAGAAAGAGATGGAGTTGTATGCCAAGAGATTTTGAGTTTGTAGCATCTGATAGCAGCCAAAAGGTTGTCTCCAGCCTCACCTGCCATCATTGCTTTCATGCGCTCCCTCACTTCCCTTCCACTCCAGCCATCCATTTATTTCTTCTCATTTCCCCTCTAGCTTTAGAGCCTTGAGGCATGCTGTTTCCTTAATGCCTTCAATACCGGGGTGCTAGGAAAGGGGGGATACTTATTTCTCATTGTTTACCTAGTTTCAGAGAAGATGTAAGGAGGTTTATTAAAATGTTCATAATGTAAAATGATGAGAGTTAGTAGGAGGGGGGCTAGAGACGTGAAGATATGTTCAGATGCCCTGTACAGAAAATGTGAGCATAGTTCACCAACTATACCTCTTTCACAGAGACATATTCTGGTATGGCAGTTTTTAAATGTTCCATGTAAACTGGGTAATGTGCGGCAGTTTTCCCGAGATCTGATCACTCTTGAGTAAGAGCTGGCAAGGAATGGCTAGATTCCCAGATTGCCCAAATGGTGTAAGGAAGAGTAACCAACTAATGGTGCTTTTATTGTTTTTAATAGCTTGATCTGTATTCCCCTTAGATAATAAACAAACTGATTTGGGCTAGGTGAGACAATAAAGCCATGGCCTCTTTCCATTGTTATGCCATGTCAGTTCTTGTTTCTGTAAAGGAACAATCCATTAGTTATAAATTAAGAGAAAAGTAGAGCTAACAGATAGACTATATAGTTTTAAAATTGTGACTGGTTTTCTTTTCTTTTCTTTTTTTTTTTTTTTTTTTGAGACAGAGCCTCAAGCTATCCCCCGGGGTAGGGTGCTATGGCATCACAGCTCACAGCAACCTCCAACTCCTGGGCTCAAGCGAGTCTCCTGCCTCAGCCTCCCAAGTAGCTGGGACTACAGGCGCCCGCCACAACGCCCGGCTATTTTTTGGTTACAGCCGTCATTGTTGCTTGGCGGGCCCGGGCTGGGGATTTGAACCCGCCACCTTAGGTGTATGTGGCTGGCGCCTTAGCCGCTTGAGCCACAGGCGCCGAGCCAGCAAAAGCCA